>JAAGEH010000018.1:77945973-78219597 GCA_011751065.1 Lasiurus cinereus | reverse complement strand
TTTCTTTCTTTCTTTCTTTCTTTCTTTCTTTCTTTCTTTCTTTCTTTTAGGGGTTTTGTTCTTCTTTATTTTAAATTACACCCACAATTAATAGATTAAATATCTAGAGTTTCATCTGAAGAATACTGAAGTACCAGGTTAATGCTTCACTTTCTCCATTTCCTTATTATCTACTTACTTTGTATGAATTGTCCTTACATTTACTTATTTTTTATTTTATTTTAATTTTTTTACATTTTTAAAAAATAAATCTTTATTGTTCAGATCATTAGGGTTGTTCCTCTTTTTTCCCCCCATAGGTGTTCTCTACCTGGTTCGGGGCCCCCGATGCGCTGACCCACCTCCCACCCCCCTCATCCATAGGTGTATGATTTTTGTCCAGTCTCTTCCCACACCCCCCACACCCCTTTCCTCCTGAGGTTTGTCTGTCCACTCCCTTTCTATGCTCCTGATTCTTTTATATTCACCAGTTTATTCTGTTCATCAGATTTTTTATTCACTTGATTTTTAGATTCATTTGTTGATAGATATGTATTTGTTGTTCATAATTTTTATCTTTACCTTTTTCTTCTTCTTCCTCTTGTTAAATAATATCTTTCAGCATTTCATATAATACTGGTTTGGTGATGATGAACTCCTTTAGCTTTTTCTTATCTGTGAAGCTCTTTATCTGACCTTCAATTCTGAATGATAGCTTTGCCAGGTAGAGTAATCTTGGTTGTAGATAGAGTAATCTTGGTTGTAGTTTCTTGTTATTCATCACTTTGAATATCTCTTGTCATATAGCCTGCATAGTTTCTGTTGAGAAATCAGCTGACAATTATATGGGTACTCTCTTATAGGTAACCAACTGTTTTTCTCTTGCTGCTTTTAATATTCTCTCTTTGTCTTTTGTTCTTGGCATTTTAATTATGATGTGTCTTGGTGTGGTCCTTTTTGGATTCCTTTTGTTTGGGGTTCTGTGTGCTTCTTTCTTTCACCAGGTTGGGGAAGTTTTCAGTCATTATTTCTTCAAATAGGGTTTCAGTACCTTGCTCTCTCTCTTCTTCTGGCATCCCCATAATTCTGATGTTGGTACGCTTGAAGTTGTCCCAGAGGCTCCTTACACTATCTTCATATTTTTGGATTCTTTTTTCTTTTTGCTTTTCTGGTTGGATGTTTTTTGCTTCTTTATATTTGATTCTTGCAATCCTCTAGTCTCCTGTTGGATCTCTGTATATTATTCTTTATTTCAGTGTATGCTTAATTTCTAGTTGGTCCTTTTTCATCTCCTCTTGGGTCTCACAAAATTTATCAGCGGTTTTTAGAAATTTCTTGACAAACCTTATAACCGTGGTTTTGAACTCTATATTCTCCATTTGTTTCAATTGTGACCTATTTCTTTGTCTTTGCATTTTGGCTGCTTCCCTGTGTTGATAGAGTGGCTTTGTGTGCTAGGTGTCCTATAGGGCCCAGTGGCTCAGCCTCCCCAGTAACCTGAGGTGGACACTCTTGGTGTACCCCTTTGTGGGCCGTGTGCACAGTCTTGTTGTAGTTAAGCCTTAAATGTTGGTATCACTGGAAAGAATTGACCTCCAGGCCAATTGGCTATGAGGATCATCTGTGTCTGTGATGAGAGAACTTCTGTACTGGAGACAACCTTATGAGGCAAGACTTGCTTCAGCGGGGCTTTGGTGCTTACTGAATCTTCCCCCTGTGTCCCTTATGGATCTAAGGAGTTGTAATCAGGATGGTCCCACTCTGGCCACTGGATACACTGGCTCTTGGATCTTCAAGGAGGTGCTAATTTAGCCTCTGCTTGAGGCCACCAAGCAGGAGGTATGGAGAGAGCTGTAGATTCCTCTTCTTTTGTTTTGGGTTTTGGAGGTGCCCAGCTGAGGCCCAATGCAAGCTGCTGTAGAGCCTTGGTCTTTCTTTTGGATGTTCTGGTCTCTCTGACTCAGCTGCAGTTTGTTAGGTAATTTTAGATTTCAAAGGACCAGGCCATTTATATGCAAAAGCCTCTGCGCACAGTTTGGGTGGGGTCTCAGGGTGGAGCAAACAGCAATGTTTTCCATCAGCCCTGCCCTAAGAGGCCCCAGGGTCTCAGTGTCTCTTGGTATTCGCTGAAAGCACCTCTGAGAGAAAGCTGCCCTCGAGTTTTGCCAGCTGCCAGACAGTCCAGTTTCTCCCCATATGAGTCTGGGTCCCCAGAATCTTGGCCGGAAATGGAGTTCAAAGCAGTCGGGAGCTTGTATCTCCCTCCCGAATGAAAAAGACAGCCCTGTACTCAGTTGCCAGCCCTTTCCAAGTGTGCGCCTTTTACCTCTGCACTTTATTTCGGCAGCTCCTATGAGTCTCAGTGTGCTTTTCTCTTTCCTTCTAGTTGTAGAATTTCCACTCAGTCAGCTTTCCTGTGGTTCTGGATGATGTCTGTTTTGTCTTTTAGTTTTAGTTTTGAAGTGGTTGTGTGAGGCAGCAAGTTCAGGTGTTTACCTATGCTGCCATCTTGGTTTCTCTCTATCTTCATTTCTTGAGTTAAAATGCCATATCCTCTCTTTGTTCTCAACCTTTAGTCTTCTATTTTTTATGTGAATTTATTTCAGCATGGGTTCTTGACATAGATTTTTATGTCTACATACATGATTTTCCATTTACAATATGATAAAACTATATCCCCTTAGGTCAGGGACTATGTAAGTTAATTTTCTTTGGGAAAATTTGCATACATAGAATAACCTAAAAATAATTACTTGTTGAATATCCTTGAAATTCTGATCCTGCTTTTCTTTGCATTGCTCAGATAGGTCAATCAGGCATCTACATTAAAAAAAATATATATTTTATTGATTTTTCACAGAGAGGAAATGAGAGGGATAAAAAGTCAGAAACATCAATGAGAGAGAGACATCGATCAGCTGCCTCCTGAACACCCCACACTGGAGATGTGCCCTCAAGCAAGGTACATGCCCCTGACCGGAATCGAACCCGGGACCTTGCAGTCCGCAGGCCGACGCTCTATCCACTGAGCCAAACCGGTCTCGGCTACATTTTTTTTTTTTTTTGAGCATCTACTGTGTATCTTTAGTTTTGCCAACTACATACAAATTTGGAACACAAGGCACAAAATTCTGCCCTTAAGGAATTAAAAAATGATTCAGGAGATAACACTATAATTACC
Organism: Lasiurus cinereus; assembly: GCA_011751065.1. NCBI lineage: Eukaryota > Metazoa > Chordata > Mammalia > Chiroptera > Vespertilionidae > Lasiurus > Lasiurus cinereus. The sequence goes on along the minus strand of JAAGEH010000018.1, from coordinate 78,216,437 downwards.
AAATAATTAAATAAGTGGTATTATTTATTCAATTGTCTGATGCTATCACATGTTCATTCCTTCAACAAGTATTTATTGAGTCCTTCTCTATGCTAGATATTCTTCTAGGTGTTAGGAATATAGCATTTAATAAAACACACTTTTTCCTCCTCACAGAGCTTGCATTCTGTTGGAGATGCAGTTAATGAGAACACACACATTCAGATATGCAGGTAGAGAGAAGTGCTTGAAAGACAAATGAAGGGGATAGAGATTATGGAGGGGAAGTAGATGTTCTTTTATATAAATTAGGCATGCTTGCTGAGGGGCTGATATTTGAGCAGAGACCTGAATTAAGTCAGGGAGTGAACCACCTATACCTGTCTGGGAAAGAATCTAGGCAGTGAAATGTCAAGGCCAAAGGCATTGAGGCCAAGCTCCTCAGTATGCTTAAGGAGTAGCAGGTGTGACCTATAGTGAGACTGCAGCAAAGTGAGTGATTGGGCAAGTGGTAGGTGATGAGGCCACAGAGAGAGTTGATGGCAGAGAGTGGTGCTAGCAGGCCCAGATCATGAAGGATCTAGAATGCGAGTCAGGTCAAGTCTGGAGTGGTATTTAAGCCATGGGACTGGAAGAAATACTTTTTAGATAGAGAAGAGAAGAGGACCAAGGAAAAATTCCTGGGGTAATTCTGCACATTTGGAAATTATGATTAAAAGGAGGAACCAGTGTGGGAAACTGAGCAGGTATAGTCAGAGAGTAGGAGGAGCCAAGAAGCAAGGTACTCAGTGTTCAAGAATAATGACATTAGCTGAGTCAAATTCTTCTGACCAAGCACTGACCCTGTGTCTAGCAATGTGGAAGATATTGGAAATCTTGGCATAAGAAATGTCAGTGAAAGGATAGGCTCAAAAGATTGTTCAGCACACACAATACAATATACAAAGTGTGCACCTATATAATTTTATTAACCAGGGTCACCACAATAAATTCAATAAAATTAAAAAAAAAGATTGGTGAAAGTTTAAGAGAAAATGGAGGCTAGAAGGTTGGGAAAAGGATTTAGAAAATGAATCCATTCAGTGTGTTTTCTAAAAGGGGATTAGTGAATGGGGCAGAGACTGGAAGGGGATTGGCATAATGGAAAGACCATTTGTACTTAGTTGCAAAACTGGAGTCCTGGTGCTAACCCCCCATGAATGAGTGACTTTGAAAAACCATCTTGTCTCTCAGGGCCTTGGCATCTTCAACAGAAACACGGGGATAATCAAACCTACCAGTAGTGGTGAATGTTGAGGACAATGTAGAGGGTGGGACATTGTAAAAATTTGTCATTTGAAAACTGCAACATAAATGTAAATGTGTTATCATATTTAGTGTATAGTAAATATTTTAAAAGAAAGACATGATCATGTGGAGGAAACTGAGTCCTAAAGAAAATGGCTATGAATAATTGGGTGAACTGCAGACATTCATTAAAGGCACAAGGAAGGTAAAGCTCATGGAATGTAAAGAGAAAGTAGAGAGAAAGGCCAGATTGGAACAGAAGGTGACTGTTGGGGAGAAGAGGACATTAAGTCGGATTGGGCTAATGATGCAGAGCTATGATGATCATTCAAGAGGGTCTGAGTTCATGGGTCAGGTTGGAGGGTGGCCCTATTGGTTCTTCTGCAGGAGAGTTGAAAGTGGAGGGCTTTGGATTTCTATATGAGATGGAATTGCAGGGATTAGAGAAAATTCTACCACTGTCTACAGAAGACCTCCAGTGTTGTGATACAACTGGGATATTTTAAATTGGTGGGGAATCTGGAGGAACCAAAGACAAGAAACAGGAGGTAAGGAGCCTATGGAGGCAAAGAAGCCACCTGGAAAGGTAACTTCACAATCCACTTGTGATGAGAGTCAGGATTGAACCTTATTGATAGGGAGTTCATGTGCCATTAAAGTAAGTGCTAACACTCCAGAGAAAGAAAGTGCATAAGGATGGAATGTCTCTAGAAGGGGAAACATTCGTGAAGTGAGTCTTAGTCAGTTAACAAGTATTTATTGAGTACCTACTATGTGCCATGGCACTCCTCCGGGCACCCTTCCAAACTCTGTTCTAAGCGTGGACTGCAGCACTCTTAATGGCAGGAAATGTGTGGGAGGAAGCCAGACTGTGACAAAACTGGGTTTATGTTTCTCTTTCTTTCTGTTTTGTGAGGGATTATAGCTTACTGGATTTTGTATATTTTTCTGTGGCTATCACATAGTTCGCTAAATGAATTTGTAATATTTAGTAAGTACATTATCAATATTAATTTGTTGCTGCAGCTTCTATAAAAAATGTGATCTGTTTATACACATTTCTAGCCTTAAAAATATTCTCCCAGTACAGCTGTGGTTAGAATGCATGACCAGATTTGGCTTGCCCAACTGCAAAAGAATACTATCAAATTCGAGCTCTCCCCCACCTCCAGCTATTCATGTGACACTCATAAAAATGAATCATCAAAATAGAAGGTATTAAGATAAAGCAAAACAGTGATTAAAAATAAAGGGAAAGGGGGTTCCATTTCTGATCACCTGTCTGGAGGAAATTGGTTTAAATACATTGAAAGTTTATTATTGTGACTTACCCTGCAACGTTATGTGTATTAGTGATAACTGCACTGTTTTTCCCTGAAACTGCTCTTCTCATGGGTCTGAAGTATATTTGGATGAGAAGACCGCCTAGCAATGCAGTTGGGGATAGACAGACCCAGGAGTGAATGAGCTCTTCTTGAGTTGGCTAAAAACTAACTTTAAGCATAAGATAGTGAGTGCTCACTAATTTATGAACTATAGTTCTGAGTAATTCATCAGGACAAAGGCTCTGGTTTTAATGGTTTGTGTGGTGATGATATGCCACTATTCACAATAGAAGTTTAAAAACAGTATGCTTTAATTGATGTCATTAAAATGATGGACTTAGGTTTGGGTTTTCAAGCAGATGTTCCGTGGTTAAGATTAATTTCTAGCAATGGTTTTGGAGGTTGAAACCAAAATGTGTACAAAAGTAAACATTTCCCTTTCAGAGCAAATGATTTGAACTTGAATGAAATGTAAGCAAGTAGGCATCCACTACAAGTTAATTTTGACATAGATGTCTGGAAAGCATCACCAATTAGCATACTTTTTATGAGCCACAGTGCAATATTGTCTTTCTGTGCTCATGTCAGAAAAGAAACAAGTTATTGTTTGAGCCCAGACGTGTACTGGCTGGCCAGAACCTGAGGCTGGAGGCATCCCCATCTGGACCTGCATGAAGGATACATGTGTTGGCACAGGCCGCTTCGCAGAGCGGCAGCCACTTATATATCTGAAGTGAAACAGGCGCAGGCCACAGCCAGTTTCTCTGCACCAAATGCTGATCAGTGACTTTTAAAGGGAAGGAGTCTACCAAATATTTTGGTTTCTAGGTCACTTCTTTGTCTTTCTTTCTGCTCCTATGCGCACAGGAAATAAAATACACGCTGATACTTTCTAATGGAAATAAAATGCATACCATTGCTTTCCAATAGAAATAAAAATTTTCCATAAAGAAACAAGAGGAAAAGCTGTATGAGGAAGCATTTGTCATCCTCAGGCAATGTTACAAAGTGAGTGACTTGACTAAGTAATAATAGTAAAGTAATGCTTTAAGGTGGGCTATATTGCTAAACAGGCTGACATTAAGGCATTTTAAGCTTCCTTATTATTCCAAAAGGATGGAGATATTTCCTTTCTAGTTGGGGAGGAAAAAAACCCTTTCTCACATTAATCTTTCTTTCATTTGGTATATGTTGGGCTTTTTCCTTGTGTCTGGCCAGTAGAGTTAAGAGTGATGGATCCCTCAGCATAAGTGTCATATAGCAATAAACCAAAGAAATGTACATCGTGATGCTCACATTTATTTAAATGCTATAAAAAACACACACATCAATTCTCTATCCTTTTATTTTTGTTCCCTTTTTCCTTTAATTTAGTTTCCCTGGGGAAACTAAATTATATATAGGGAACTCGGTTTATTTGTTCCTCTTCTTTCTCTGGATCATGCTGCTTTGAGACAATACACTGAAATATGTGCACTCTCGTCTTCACTTTATTGTGGAAATAAAATAATGGGAATGTTTTTATCTCATTAATTCTCAGGATAATTAGACAATAAGTTGAACTCCTCCTGGATTGTGTTCTAAATTAGAAAAAATATTTTCAAAAACGGAGGTGGTTTGGCTTCTAAATGAATATTAGGGTTCTATGAGGCGCTCCGTCTTTTCACCCCAAGAACCAACACCCAGCTTGGTGCCTTGTCAGGTTCACAGGGAGTAGAGTTCCAGGATGAGTAAATGAACTGTTAAGTGATTGCTAAACCCAAGAAGCAATCATTAAATAAACACAAACATATTTTTCCCTCCTTTAGTGTACTAGGTTGATGACATGAGAATAATGTAAAAGGAAACACAAATCCTTTACTTCATTGTGAGAAGTATTAGCATCCTAAAGCTGTATCTACCATGGCCCTTAGGTGGCTTGAGCTGCCTGAAACCAGATTATTATGTCCTTTACTTTGTTCTCTACAGAGCTGGAAAAACCAGCTGGGACCAGTGTCACCGCATTTATCCAATACTTTCTTGCAGGAAATGGAAGAATTTCCTCCTTCAGAATCAGTAAATGATTGAGCCGAGAGATAGCATGTTCATTCATTTTCTCATTTTACCCTAATGCATGTCCTCAGATCATTAGTTCCATCAGAAGCTGTTGTTTTGATCTCTACAAGCACCTGCGTCTTAGTCCAATTTACAGTGTTTTTAAGTTCTCTGGACAAAGCCTCTGGGTGTGAATCACAGTATCTCCTGTTGCACAATGGGATCATGGCAGCTCCTTAACTATCTGGAATATTTATCTATCATGTGGCCACAGCACTGCTGTAACACAAAAGAACTCTAAGGGGAGTATCATTGATACTTGAGTCTGTAAGATTTGCCATCATTTGTGCCATGTAAGATAAATGTTTGTAAATTGGAGGAAATGCTTTAGGGTTTATGGGTGGCTCTCTTTTGTCTCTACTGTAGTTCCTTATAATTCACCCAGTGGCTCTGGGAGGAGTAGCATGTTTCTGAAATAAGGTGACCTGTGTTGTGACATGTTTATAAGCCTTGGCCAAGCCATTTCTTCTGGGCATTCCACAGACACTCGGAAAACTCCAAGTTCCTATTATGATCGTAGGGGATCTTTCAGAAACATTGCTCAGTAAGGTTTCTCAGCCCCGAAAAAACACACTGGCCAAAAGTCTGTGACATTTTCAAGTGGACTCAGTGCCAGCCAGCTGGGCTCCTCCCTGGCACCAGATCCTGGGTGCCCTTTCCTGACCACACTCAGCATTTGCCTGGTTGGTAAGGTAGGTAAGGCTTCTGGAACCAAAAGAAAGCGGTAGAATGGAAACATCACAACTTTTAATCCAATTCTCTGAAATGTTAGTGTTTTCATGGTTAATTATGTGATCTTTTGGGGTTTTGTATGATTTATTTAGCAGTAGATGAATATGATTGGTCACAAGAATCTCATTCTTCAAGGTCTCTAATTTTAATACCTTGTATAATAAATATTGATACTTAATTGATTGGAACTGGTACAGAAACTCAGTTAAAGAAACAGCCTGGGTCTAGTTGATATATCAGGTCATAGCACTGTTAGCTTAGACATTTGCCTTTGATTCTGTATCTGCAATAACTTAGGAAAGCCATTTCATCTTTCCGTGCCTCCTTTACTGCAGCAGTACTCTAACCTTGAGATAGTGAGGATACCATGAATAACAGCTCACGTTATATAATGTTCATGACAAACTTAAGACACTGTTGTGACAATTATCTTCATTAAAATGTGAAGAAGCCGAGACTGCTTTGTCTCAGTGGATGGAGCGTCGGCCTGCGGACTGAAAGGTCCCAGGTTTGATTCCGGTCAGGGGCATGTACCTTGCTTGCGGGCACATCTCCAGTGTGGGGTGTTCAGGAGGCGGCTGATCGATGTCTCTCTCTCATCAATGTTTCTGACTTTCTATCCCTCTCCCTTCCTCTCTGTGAAAAATCAATAAAATATATTTTTTAAAAAAATTAAAAAAAATGTGAAGAAGAAAAGACTTGGAGGAGTTAAGTAATGTGTTCAAGTCCTCCAACTCTATAGGTTGCAAAGCCAGGGTTGGAACTGATGTTGGAGCCTGGGTTCTTGCCGGTGTCTGCTCCGTGTCTCTCAGCTGGCTGTGCAGTGGTCTCTCAGGTCTGAAGCAGGGCGGCCAGTCTGGCTTCCGGCACCTCTTCGTGGGCGGGCTGTGTGGGCCCTTCCAGTGATACAATGGTTGGTAGTTCACAGAAAGAGCCTAGTAGGAAAGGACAGTTTATCCCTTTCCCTCTTTAAATCTCATGGAGAGATAAATCCTGTTTGCCCGAAGCATATTCTTGTCAAATACTTTATTTCTTAACCATTATAATTTATACATTTGAGCAGCTTATCATAAACTCTTAGCGTTGTCACAAAGGCCACTGGAACTCAGTTCATTTGTTTGACATAAGGAAACTGACAGTTCCTGCAACATGTTGTTATTTATTTGATCTCAGTTTATCATCCAAAAACGTCCCTCTTCTTTACTACTCCTTTGAACAAACACCTTATTTCTAACCACCAAACTTCTTGAGCTACTTAGACTTGTCACCTCCACTTCCTCACGCCCACTCACTCCCAGCCTCCTGCAGTCTGGCTTCCGCTCCCTGCTTGAAGGTTGCTAGCAACAGCCCACGCCTCCTCTGGGCAGCCTGTCTCTCAGCATCCGCCTTGACCCCTTGCAACATGTAGTGCTGGAGATTACCTCCTCTGCCTCTGACTTTGGCTGCTGTCGTCTTGTCTTATTTCCTCCTCTTTCTCTTTTGCTTTATCTTTTATACTCCCACTTACCTCCTACAAGTAGAACCACCAGAAGTTTTGGTCTTAACATTCCTCTCTCTGGTTCCTTGCTTGCTCATTTAAGGCATCGTCACATGAAAAATCACCCCGGTTTTATGAATAATTCCCAAATCTTTATCTTACGTCCTATCATCAATTTCCCCATCTCCCTTAGCCCCAGAGCTAGTGCCACAAAACCTGTTTGATCTTTGATCTTTAAATAATGTTTCTCTGTAAAAATTATCCCTTTCTTACCTTAAAATGAAGAACTGCAGTGACAAACCAAGGTTACTGACTGTTCTAGCCACCTGTATCTTTCCCCTTAAAGTTCTCTTAATATAGCATTGCAGCTCAGCCTTCCCAAGGCTTCTCTTTGATCATGTTAACAGGAGGGCTTCCCCGTGTGGAACCCACAGTAGTGCCCTAGATGCTATCCAATCAATTACAGGCTTCTCAGGATCCTCTTAGCACACCATCACTTGGCCCCTTCTTATCTTCACATCTCCCATCACTTTCACATGAACTCCAGTCCAGTGGTTTTCTAATGCATTGGAGCTGACACCCCCCATCCTTTTTAAAAAACGAATAATGGTGTCCCTTTACTACTATTGAAAAGGCATCATAGCTTTTCTATGTCTACCTGTTTATCCACATAATTTCTAAAAGATTAATATAATGCTATGATTCTAGAATAAAGGAAAAATAAAAGAACTTCATTTGAAACATAGCGACATATTTCAGTGTCTAAATACTTGGAGAAGAGTGTGCTAAAAAACATAATGGACTCTCCAGCTGCTTGGCCATGTATAGACCCATCTTGAATGTGACAGCTGCAAATTGAGATTGATGCAGGTGTGTATTAGTGGCTCAAATGCCAAAAGTGATGTTACTGCAGGTGAAGATTTTCTGAAATGCTGAACGCTCTTGGTAAAATTCCTAACAAAACAAACTATGCTCTTGTCCTCATTTTATTTCTAGGCAATCCAATGTATTAAACCTGTAGGAAAAATACTTTATGTTTATATTTAAGTAGAGTTTAGGTTCTAGGCTCAGGTAATTACAACCAGATTTTTTTTTTTTACCTACTTGAATGCTTGATGGGTTTTCCAAAAGTTGTGAGGGATGTGGAAAAACTTCGTTGTGTAGGACTGTCCCATGCATCAGCAGGCTAGCATTGTTAGCCTCTGCTCACCAAATTACAGTCCTGCACCTTCAATCATGTGACAATCAAAACCACCTGCACAAATTCCTGAAACTCTACCAGTGGCTGGTACTGTGTTGAGAACTACCGTTCTAGCCAAACTGTACTCACTGCCTTGCCCTTCCCCAATTGCATATCTCTTCTCACACTCTGCTTTTGCTTTGAATATGCTTCTTCCATTTCCATCTTTTGAAACCTTGCCCACCTCTGTAGCTCAAATGGTGTATATTCCATGAAGCTTTCCTTCAGGAGCGAGGTCTGTCAGTCTAAAATCTTGCAGCACTCCCCCTCCGACACTACAATTCTTAAAACATATTGCTCCAGTAGTTATTTATGTATAGATATTACCTTTCAGCTTGTAAGAGCCTTGATGATATAGATCATGTATTATGGGACATTATACTAATATTCCCCAGTATTTCCAGCAAAGTGCCTTGCACATAGTACATGCCCAATGAATGTTTACTGGATAAACGAATGGATAGTTAAAAAAGACTATTGGTAGAGAAAAACAAAAGGAAAGATTTCTTATGATTTTAGCACTTAAACCTTACTTTTAAAGTGATATTTTCATTTTATCTTCATGTCATATGCTTCTAATGATACCATTTCATATCAGAAAAATGTTTAAAAAGTCTATGGGTCTATGGATTTGGTCTGTATATATTTTTATGTGTGTGTTTGTTTGAATTATTATTAAAAATAAGACCTTATTCACTATCCATAGCAAAAGTTTGGAACAAAATTAAATCAGCATTCAAACATTGCAAAGAATGTGTGATAAATGTGGCTACATGCCTCTTTTCACTCAGTTCTGAAATGTACAGATAAAATAGACTTTTGAAGTCAATCAGGATGCCTGTGCAATTTCCCTGTTTTCCCCCTTTATTCAAAAACCTCAAAACCACTGTGGGTAATTCCCTTAAGATCTACTTCTAACACATGCAGTCTAAGGAGTAAGCAAGATTTCCAAGAACTGAATGCTTTTAACTTTTACTCTTTATACTCCATTCTTGAGCATCTCTCTCCAATGACATGAGCGAGGAAAGCCCAGAGCTCACTCCACCCACCTTTCATCTCTAACTAGAGGAGCATGAAGCATTTGTGCAGTCTTTCCTGCCACGGCTTCATTTTCTGTCATCTTAACTCCATCACCAGTCCTCCGCCTCCTAACAATATCCGTATGAAAGAAATCAGACCCCTTCAACAATGAAAAACACATTTAAGCTACTGCATACCACCATTGCCACTGGAAAAGTAGGTATTATTTTTTCTGTCAATCTAAACGCAGCACTCTGGCAATGTGTAGTTTTGATGGTTGTGTTTTCATGTATTAAATAACCAGGCAAGCCATAGTTGCTAATCAACAAAAGTATTGTTTCTGTGAGAAACTTCACAGTGCTTTGTTTATCTGTATTTTTTGTAGTAGGAAGTATTTGTCTTTGAATGTAGAGACCATGTAAAGTGATCCAAGAAAATGATATGGCCAAATGACATGATTAATTTTCATTACTTTCTTTCCATCTCTTGCCTCTGATGCATTTGAGCCTTGCCCAGATTTGATCGGAAAAAAAACACAGACTTTGGACAAATCAGCCCTTCTTGTAGTTTGGGAGACCGTGGAGTATAAAGATGTATTTTGCCTCCAGAGATTTTTTTACATAAAGATGGGAAATGTAGAAATACCGGCTAGAGAAAATTACAAAGAAATATATGGTAGCCTTGGCCATTTTGGCTCAGTGGTTAAGGTGTTGGCCGAGGACTATAGAGTCTTGGGTTTGATTCCAGCTCAAGGGCACGCATCTTGGTTGTAGGTTCGATTCCTGGCCCCTGTCTGGGCACATATGGGAGGCAACCAATCGATGTGTCATTCTCTCTCTCTCTCTTTTCCCATCCTTCCTTCCTGCTACTCTCTCTAAAAATCAATGGAAGAATATCCCCTGATGAGGATTAAAAACAAACACATAGTAAATTAAAACAAACAAACACATAAGTAAACAACGTTTCCTGTTTCCCTTTTACATAAAGATGGGAAATGTAGAAATACCTGCTAGAGAAGATTACAAAGAAATATATGGTAGCCTTGGCCATTTTGGTTCAGTGGTTAAGGTGTTGGCTGAGGACTGTAGAGTCTTGGGTTTGATTCCAGCTCAAGGGCACACATCTATCTTTGAAGATATGCCCCAAACTAGTAGTTCTTTTTTTTTTAATATATATTTTTATTGATTTCAGAGTGGAAGAGAATGGTAGAAACTTCAGTGGTGAGAGAGAATCATCGATTGGCTGCTTCCTCCATGCCCCCCACTGGGATTGAGCCCTCAACTCCGGGCATATGCCCTGACCTGGAATCAACTGTGAACTCCTGATTCATAGATCAATGCTCAACCACTGAGCCACAGTTGGCTGGGCCAAACTCTATAGTTCTTATATTTGTTAGCTCAAGATTCTGGCAGGTACTGTGGCTTTAGGGAAGGCAAAAATTTCCTTAGAAATAAAGCGGATTCATTTTAACTCACTCTTTGCACAACTCTGTCCTAGGGAAATTTTTGTAGGCTTTGTGAATTCATGTCCCCAAATTTGAGATTTAACAAAAGTTACATAATAATGGCATTGTGATAATTAAAATGCTATAGCTATTCAGTTTTGCCAATTAAAGCCAAGGATACTAGAAACCCAACCCAGGATCCATATGAAGCCAGGACATGGAAGGTTCCTACAGGGAGTGGGTGGATTACCATGTGTTCCCCTTCTTTTTAGCAGAAGCACCTCCACTTTTCAACTTGGTAAATGGATTCTCACTCACTGGCTTCACCAGATGTGTTACATCAAAAAGCAGGTTCAGACCAGAGGGTTTCCTGACTGTGAGGAGTATGTATGGCTTTCATACAAAATGCTAGTGTTTGGGTGATGTTTATGGATATAAATCAGAGAATCGTTCTATTTTTAAATGGCTATAAAGCAGGTCTGTTTTGTGCATGATTTTTTCCCTCTGGAAACTCAAGCAGTACCTTCATCCCTCACCCCAGGATAGATGTTGTCTGTTAACACTCACTCTGCCAGGCTTATAGCCCTTCACTCTATTGAGTTCTGACTTCTTGCTTTGGAGAGTGCACAACAGAGACAAGTTTCTCTATTCAATAGACGCCCTTGTTTTGTTGTCTTAGCCAGCATACCAGTGAAGTAAAACTTTGGTACTGCTGGTGTTTTAAAGAAAAAAGGCCAATAAATGATGGTATGTAACTTTTTTTTTTAATTCGAGAAAATTCAACAGAAACCTGTTTAGCAACATTGTTTTCATGCATGGTCATGGCAAGGCCATTGCCAGTTGTTTCTGTTTTTAAGAAATTTCAATATCTTCAGTTTTTAAAAAAAATTTAAACATTCTCCTGGATTGTCAGAAGCAAAAACACCTTAGTTTTGAGTGGTGCAAAAAGGAGATGGAAAAGGATGGAAGTGAAAGTGAGCAGAGAGATTGCTTTGCCCAATCAGCGCAGGCATCAGAAACATTTACAAAAGTGAGAAACCAAATTTAAGTCTGGAGTGGCAGCAACAAAGGCAAAATTTCGATCAGTTGTGTGGGATGTTGGAATTATATTCCCTTCTCCCCCCAAAAAGGACATGCTTAGGTTTTCTCCTGTTCTGCCAAGTATTCCTTCCCAAGCTTTCGATATATTCTACAGGCCACACACACAGGAGCAGGGCTGTCTGTCATAGAACCCAGATGCCCAGCTGTGGAAGATATTCTTTCAGCAGCATCCGTCTGTTTCTTGGCAAGACTTTTCCGCAGTCTAACGAAAACAGCCCCAGATCAGCCTCTGGGCCTGGCTATGCTATGCCGGCGGGTATCTGGTTGCTGCTTTGACCTTGAGGCCTGCAAGCTTTCCCCCTCTCCTCCGTCTTTCTCTGTCTCTCCTCTCTTTTTCTCTCTTCTCTCTTTTTTCTCTCCTCTCTAACTCTTCTCTCTCCACCCTTCTTCTCTCCTTCTCTCCTTCTCTCCCTCTCTGTCTCTCTCTCCTCTCTCTCTCTCTCTCTCTTTCTCTCTCTCTCTCTCTCTCTCTCTCTCTCTCTCTCTTTCTCTCTCTCTTTCTTCTCTCTCCTCTCTATATTCTCTCTCTCTTTTCTCTCCTCTCTACCCTTCCTCTTTCCCTCTCTCCTCCCTCTCTCCCTCCCTTCTTTCCTCTCTCTCTCCCTCCTTCTCTCCCCTCATCTGTCTCCTCCTTCTCCTCTCTCTCCCCACTCCTCTCCACCTCTCCCTCCTTATTTCAAAGGATATTTGTGATTTTGGTTTGATTTTGTGAAATTCCTGTGGACATCTAGAGAAACTTCACTCTTTTTGGGTTGTTTCTCTACTGATTCAAACAGAGGTGGGTAGATATTGGAAGGCAAAGATCTTAGGGGAGGAAAAGAAGATCTTTCTGCAGGGTGCCAAGTATGCTGGCAAACTAAAAAATAGCTTTCATGGGTTCACTTTCAAACACAGTTAATAGTCTGAGAAGGAGAACTAGTGTATTTCATAGCCAACTACTATAACGGAATTTAGATTCAGGGGCAACCTGGCGTAGGTCAGCATATTCTGTTTTTAGGGGAATATTCTTAGGCTTAAAGGGTGGTCTTTTTGAAAGCACGGCTTAAGAGTTGTATTCTTTGGTTGAAATCTTTATTTTTACAGCATTTGTGTTGCTCCATTTTTGCGCTGAAAGGGTTTTATTTCCCCATTCTCTTGATTATTTTAAGGTTAGCAGTTTAATGTTGCAGAAATTTACACAAAGGAATGGTTCCCCATCCCCCAAGCTCTAACCTCCCCTAGTCCTCCTACCTGCCAATTGTATCTGAAGTAATTTCCCAGCGGTGTTGTTGACTTTGGGTGATGCAGTATTTTTGTTTCGTGTGTGTGTGTGTGTGTGTGTGTGTGTGTATTTGCTCTAATGTATGACTAGTAATTGATTGTTACTCAGTTTGTAACTTCTGTTCATCTCTCTCCTCTTTCCTGACCCATTCAGAGAATTAACATGTGATTGTCAAAGTGTGTGTGTGGGGGTACCATATGCGTAACGACAGGTGTTAATCTTCAAGGAAATTTACCTTGCATTCCACCCATTAAGGGTATGGTCTATAAAAATGGCTTAATGTCTCTTTGAAGGTGTCAGCAGGCATGTGTGGACCACACAGAATGGGTTTCACTGCAAGTAATAGAGTGAAATTGTCTGCATAATTATTTTCGTTGGATTGAGAATCAGCGGCCCTCTTTGGGTTCAGGAAATAAACCTCTGTTAAAACCATATGGCACTATTCTCAGAAGAGATGTTATTACAGGGCCACTTCCCTCTGAATTTTTGAGTCAGGAATTCTTGAAAGGAGTCACATATGTCTGAGAATGAATGTCAAGTTTTCTTCCTCCAGTGTAGTTGTGAAAGTCTGATGTTTTCATGCCCTTTTCACAAATGCCACCACAGCCCGCAGGTATCAGGTCTCTGGGAGGCTACCGGACCTGCACCAGCACGGCCCCCTCAGGTGGACATGTTTGAATTATTAACTGGGCCAAGGGATTTTGTTCTCAAAAGAAAATAAAAATTTCCCTTAATCCAGTGAACCATGTGATTTGTTAACACTGAAAACACATCTTAAGGTCAGCATAATTATACTCTGTCTGCCCAAGCCCTTAATGCAGATTTAGTTGGCTTTGCTATTTTTTTTCTCTTACTCAGCTATAAAATTTTCCTCTGAACTACTGTCACTAGTAAGTGTGTTCCAGAGTAGTAGGTAAAGTGAGGAAGAGTGAAGTTTGCAATAATGACTGGGGAATATTTTACATAAAACTAAGTTAGGTAAATATATTAAACTAGAGGCCCAGTGCATGAATTTGTGCATTGGAGGGGTCCAGACAGCCTACCTTGATCAGGGCCGATTGGGACAGGCTGGCTAGGGAGAGGGGATGTGGGTGGTTGGCCAACTGGCCCCACCTCCTGATCAAACTCCCAGTCAAAGGGACAATTAGCATATTAGCCTTTTATTATACTGTATAGGATGACACCCAGAATATTTTTAATGTGATATATAGATTGTGTGGGATATAGATAGATGATAGATAGATAGATAGATAGATAGATAGATAGATAGATACTAGAGGCCTGGTGTCCCTCAGCCCAGCCTGAGGGGGGGGGTCTGTCCTTCAGCCCAACCTGTACCCTCTCCAGTTTGGGACCCCTTGAGGGATGTTCAACATCCCTCTCACAATCCAGAACTGCTGGCTCCCAACTGCTTGCCTGCCTCTGCCTGATTGCCCCTAACCACTTCTGCCTGCCAGCCTGATCACTCCCTAACTACTCCATTGCCAGCCTGACCAATGCCTAACTGCTTCCCGGCCAGCCCAATTGCCCCTAACTGCCCTCCCTGGCTGGCCCATTCACCCCTAACTGCCCTCCCTGCTGGCCTGATTGCCTACAACTGCTCTCCTTACAGGCCTGGTCTCTCCCAACTGCCCTCCCCTGCAGGCCTGGGTCCCCACCCCCAAATGTCCTCCACTGCAGGCCTGGTTCCCCCACAACTGCCCTCCCCTGCTGGCCTGTTCTCCCCAATTGCCCTGCTCTGCTGGCCTGGTCACCCCTAACTGCCCTCCCTGCTTGCCTGATTGCCTACAGCTTCCCTCCCCTGCAGGCCTGGTTGCCCCCAACTGACCTCCCTGGTACAGGCCTGGTCCCCCCAACTGCCCACAACTGCCTTCCCCTGCCAACCATCTTTTGTCAGCCATCTTGTGTCCACATGAGTCAGCCATCTTTGGCCACATGGCGGCAGCTATCTTGTGTCTTGGAGTGATGGTCAATTTGCATATTACTCTTTTATTAGATAGGATAAGTACACAATACAATATGTGCATTGTGATGAATCTTTTTTTTGGTGCGGGTGGTCTTCTGTTTAGTCTTTTCTATAGAAGGAATATAAGCAAAAGTTAATCTCTGTTCATTTCAGTTAATAAGCCTGGAAAATTATCAGAATCTATAGAGCCTAGTCTGGCTATTGGTAATGCTAGGAATGTAAAATGTCCCCTGCTTGTCAGATTTCCAGTGAGTACTTACTAGATATTATGTCCAGTTTTTCATTTCATATTCTAGAGAAAGAAGGTAAGATCCCTATGACTGAATAGTTAGAAGGCTTTCTAATGTCTTAGGTGTTTTCATAGTGAGAACTGTTTTTTTATTTTTGTTTTTACTGGATAAGAAAGGTTGCTAGCATTTAGATTCCTTCAGTCACTGATTCATTCATTTACTTATTCAACAAACACTTATTGGGTATTTCCTATATGTACTTAAGAAAGGACTATAAGAATTCAGAGATGACTTAGTTGTATGTATGGCCCAAAAGAAACTCAGTTATTAGAAGACAAAGCATGAATATTCATGATTATATAATAGAAGTGATGGAAAAAGGGAAAGGGCCTAAAAAAGTGGCAGGTGAAGTGACATGGATGTTTAGAAGCAGTCTTCCTTCTGTTTGTGGGAGGGATGTTTTATTGAAGTGAAGTCATTTAAGCTGAATCCTGAATATCAGTAATTAAACTTACTGGAAGAAATTCTTGAATGTTAAATTCTAGGTAGATAGATGGGGAGTTTCAGAAAACACTAAAACTCTTTTATTTTTATGATAAACTCCCCAAACCCTCCATCTTAACCCTGGTTCCCTTGGCAGAGGTATGATGGAAATTCCAGCATGGCTCAGTGCTTTGACTCAACTGGTTCCTCCGACCTAAGCTCTCTTCTCTTTTAATGTGGGGCCTACTCAACATTTGTAGCTAAGTTCAAATGCTGCCTTCTCTAATACTTGAATGATTCTATCTTATTTTAGTTCTATATTTGTTGATTTTCATTAAAGCTGTGCCAGAACCAATGTGACAATGTTTTGTTCATTGTAGGTACACAGTTGAATGTAATTTAGTTGAACAAAGTAGATCAGGTATTTGAATTAACTTTTCAAATACATAAAGAAGTTTGTTTTCAATTAGAATTAAGGAGTAAAAATGTATATTGTGACCTGGTACATAAAATTATAGACCAGCCTAGGGCCTAATTTTGAATTAATAGAAAAGAAGCTCCCATTACAAGATCAGTAGAGGTGATAATCATATTTTTTTTCAAGGGAAATTCTAAATTACTCTACAATGTAGCAACTTTGTGAGTTCAGTTTTCATCCAGAGAAAAGGAAAATATCTAGCAATTTTCAGGCCAGGTTGGTGGCTTTCAAAAGTCCTTTTATATGTGTTTATAAGTCAAATTACAGTTTTATAAATGATATCACTCTTACAAATGGATTCTTTTCTTCCATTCCATATACATTCTTCAGGGTTTATTACTTTCTGATGGACAACAGGAATAAGAATGCAGAAAAGGGGAGGCCCTAGAGGAGGAATGAGTTTATTTTGTTTCTGTATTTCTCTGATATTGATTGGACTTGCAACTGGCAGGATAAGAAGTAGTCAAAAACACTGCTCCCTGGGATTCAGGAAGAAACCTTTCTCAGAATAGAGGTTGGGAAAGATGATTGATTTTAGAGATTATCAACTGTCATTTTATGTTTTCTTTTGCTTTCTCTCATCTTTGACACTGACTCCGATCTTGACATCCCCAGTGCAATATTTAGACTAGCAAAAAAAAAAATGTTGCTTGCTCTCTGACCTGTGGCAAGTGATGGGTACAGAGCCTCAGTCTGACTTGTGACTTGGCTCAGAAAGGGCTGATTGCCATGAAGTGGGAGGCGTTGGGCCTGGTACTCTCCCATTCCTTTGAAATAGCATGACCAAGCTTGAACTCAGAAGGTACTGTGCATGCTTATAATCCCCATTAAAGGTGTTCTTATTCAAAAGATGCCCAGGAAGCACCTGGGAAATTTTGGAGAGGCTGCAGATGCATAGTCACAGGAACTTGAAGCCATTGGTGTTGAGGAGGTTGTGCAAGGAATGGGTACAGAATGAGTGGAGGAGAGGTACCCCTTTTACCTTTGTAGCTGAATTTACTCTGTTCCCTTGGTCCCCCCTGCCTCTTTGAGTCCCAGCTGTGCCAAAGTGTTTCACACTCTGCAATTGTTAAATCTCTGTCTTTACACATCTGTTCCTTCTATGTGGATTGTCTTTTTCTTCTGAATCTGCTTGACTGAATTCTAATCATGTTTTAAGTTTATTTCTCCGTGAGCCCTTCCTGATTGCTATTGGAAGTTAAGCATTTAATTCTTTGGTTCTGCTTTTCTTGACCAGACCTTGTCACATTGCTGTAATTATTTGTTTATATGCTACTCTTCCAACCCCCCAATATGCGCCTAGCCTCTTAGTTTAGCATATTTTATGGTACACAATAAGTACTTAGGAAGTTTTAATAGACAAATGACTATTGTATTCACATAGTGGTGTTATCTGTGTAGGACATTTTCACTTCTAATACATTTCATCCTGATGACGTCCCTGTGATACAGATACTTTGATCCTCACTTGACAGATGAGGAAGCTGAGTCACAGGAGGAAGTTGAGTCACAGAGATGACAGTTTATTTGACTGCAGTTCCACAACCAAGTTAGCAGCAAAAGTAGGAACAGACTCCAGGATTTTCACTCCTTGTATAGTCAGGCCGAGATTTAGATAGGGGATTCTCGTTTTTTGTCAAACACTGGCTTGGTCTTTTAACTATTCCATTAAGTCCTATGTGTGTGTGTGTGTGTGTGTGTGTGTGTGTGTGTGCGCGCGCGCGCGCGCGTGTGTTACCAATATTGATAGATGAGGCTGAGTTTTAGAATCGGAAGTTAAGTAGTCTATTGTGTAGACAGGAAAATTCTGTACCTGAGAAATTTACCACTTATCATTAGTGGCAAAACCCACATCTCCTGACTTACAGTGACACATTATCTCTCTTACTATACATTGGGCAACCATCAATTCTATTGGACAGAGTTTTACTGTTGAATCTCAAAGGTTGTTAGTAGGATTTGTTGAGCTATTAAGCTAGTTAACTCTTGGGAAGAGACCACCCTTGTAGCAGAAAGAGTATCATTTTTGTGAACATTCTCAGTGAAGGTCCAGGAAAGAGATAGGACCCAGAAGAGAATCAAATGATAATGTTCTTTCATTGGTTATTCCACTTTTCCAGATTGTATTACTTCTTTTCCAATGAGTTGTGTAGATTCTTGAGCATATGCCATTTCAAAATAAAACAAAGATATTTAATTAGGCTGACAGAGAAGAATTCCATATTGCAAGAAAAGGTGTGGTCAGTAGTGAGAAAGGTTGGGGTGTCATGGTAGAAATAGAGGATAAAGTCTGTTGGGCCTTAAGAGGACAGCATCTGAATTATTTGGAAAGAGATGTGGAACTCATTAGTGTATATGTTCCTTTGACTAGACTTTATTTCTCTGTATAAATATATGCATGCATACAATAGAGATCATATAAATTTATAACCATATACATATATATATATATGCCAATCAATACTTTATACATTTCACATGGACAAAAGAAAAAAATGTCACCAAACTATCCTTACTGATTAAATAAGTCAGCAGGAAACTGGCAGATAAAAATCTTTAAACCTTTACATTGGCCTTTGAGGACAAATTAGTTTTAATCATCTGAAGGGTTTCTTTGGAATATATATATTTTAAAGGCATTGAGCTGTTTCAACAGTGTTCTTTAATTGACATAACTGGTGTTGATGAACTCTGCAAAATAAGTGCCTACCCAAAGAATGCACTTTTCTAACCTGCTGTGCCTTGAAAAAAGGGGGAAAACTTGCTATCTTCTAACTCCATTTAACACTGTTTTAGACTCCCTTTTACATAACAATAACTTGATCCTACTCAGAATACTTGGCACCTTTAGTGACAGAGTGGAATGTAGGAGCATTTTAGCAGATCTGAAAGTGAGACAACTCCAGTAATTTTGGAATGAAGAGGTGGAGTTTTCAATTCCTTATTCAGAGTTCACAGAAGATAAGAATCCCGGGATTAACACAATAGACTCCCTTCATAACACATGGCTGAATAAAGCAATTATCTGTCTATCAAAACTATAGTAAATTGTGCAATAGCATTAGGGAGTGTGGATGGATGGGTGGATAAATGCTATTCCATCAGAAAAGGGTGCTGAAATATGAAGGAATCCTTTGAGTTTAACTTGTAAACTGATTTATTTTGGAGTTTATATCATGTTACCATTGCAACTTGGAGTGAAATGATCTTTTAAAAAAAATATACTGTTGATGGCATTTTTCAGTTCCTTACCCATCTGAATTTTATTAAGAGGGTTATTTCAAAGACATCTCCTGTTTAATCATGTTTAAACAATCTGTTTAAGACCTGTTGTGTAGATATAAACACAATAGCCCTTTAATGTCGGAAAACAGACTTCTGACAGACACAGCGCCAAATTAGACATCCATCCATTATTGTTTAAGCTGCTGTTCCTTCCAGGCCTGACCTGAAAGGGTAACCACAGCTCAGCTGACAGTGTTCCCTGCACAGAGACACTGACATGCACCCTGTTACTGTCTAGCAAGCAGAGAACTGCAGAGAGGCAGACAATTGGAGAGGCCTTACACTAGATTAGGACTAAGCACCTTAAATCTGTTTTAATGGCTGTGTTTACATCTCCTTCTTCTTCATTCCTTTAAGAAAGTAATCAAGTTTCGCAAGCGTTAAGAAAACTACTTCTTGTTGCCAGCTGGACGAGGTCCAGTTTAAGCAAGAAATCCCCCCCCCGCTCCCCTTTTTTCCCCTCTGTCTTTTTCTTCTTTTTTTCTTCCTGTATGATCATCACTGCCATTCAGCACAGCAAGACCAGGCTCTAGGAGCTGGCTGACTTTTCTCTTGGTTATTACTTTTTAACATTTTCTTCCTGTTACAGAAATGGGAAAATTGAAAATGATGTGCTGCTGCTGTAGCAGCAAATGTCAAGAGAGGAGTCCTTTACACAATCTCATAACTGCTGTGTAGTGTTTTTTCTCTGCCTAAAACACATACACAGTCATATAACATATGCACAAAGCCATGATAACAGAGAAACAGAGAATATCACATGAGAAGAAAGTGCAGCCAGGATCCCGGAATTGCGTGACAGTGTGTAGGCTAGTTGTCACTGGACTCTTTGAAGAATAATGCCATCCATGTTTGGCTGGATTATTGGCAAATAAACAGTGATGCTTTTTGTTCAACCGTGAAAACTACCATTTCCATTGCTTAAAACGTGACCATTAAAGAATCTTTACATCTCTCAGTGGGGCCTCTATAAATGCTAATAACAGCACTATGGTGTGCGTGACTCTATTAGAATAAAGAAGGCAAAAGAAATGTTTCCAAAACTAAAACACTCAAGTGTTACTAAGTTTTGGAAGTAAAGTGTAGATACAGAGAAAGAGATCTTTGTTCATTTCCCAGAAACTGAATGGAGAGATGGAGATTCAGATGGCCCAAGATGGTTGTGTATGTTTGGTTATAGATAAAGGAGAACAAGATGCATTGTGATAAAAATGGAGGCAGAAATGTCAGATATAATGTAATCAAACCTTGGAATTAGGCCTCTCTGCTTTTTTTTATTCTGTTCTTTCTAGGTCACTTTTCCTCCACATTTTTTCTCCTTCGCTGGTATGGTAGCCTGGTACACAAAAAAGAGGTCAAGGGACTGGCTTCCAGTGTCGCTGCCTACTTCCATGATTTCAAACCAGATGTTTTTCTGGGCATCAGTTAGTTTTCTAAAATGAGGAACATGGTCTGGGTGCAATCCATCTTCCCTTCCAACTGAAAAATTCTAATTCATATAATTTTACTTTGAATGGGAGGAAAAAGGGAAAGAAGTGTCCCTTGGAAACAACAGGCAGGAAAAGTCAAGGGCAGCAGGACTGGAACTAGTAAGAAAGTGCCAGAGAATTTGGAGGTAAAGAGGCAGAGTAAATTAATTCTGTATTAGGACCTGGGAGAGGCCCTATAGTGAAGTCAGCCAGGTCCCTGCTAGCTCTTTTCCTGCCGTCTGCAAAAAGCGTTACATCTCCTCTGGTATATTTCCATTATGCTTTCATCTGGTCTTCCTTTAAAAATGTTAATCCTGTTTTTCTTCATACCTCCCATGAGTTGTTTATTCTTCAGATGTCTTAAATTTTTTTTTTAAGTCCATTATTTCAAGAAAAAAAGAATTAAGTTCTAAGATACGTTTAGTAAAAGTTCTCCCCTGATGTGTGACTGATACAGGCATAGCCTGATAACCCTGTCCTTTCTTCCAGATACTTGTTTTGCATAACTGTGGTGATTTGCCACAGCCTAAAATCTAAAAGTTATAAAGGAACTTGCATTTATATACATGCAAATTAAAATTTCTCAGTACTTTCATTTGTATATTTATGGAGAGATCTTGAATTCTTTAACCTTTAGAAGCCTAAATTGTGAAAGAGGCTGTCCATCAAAGGTCTCTCTCATGCATCTAATTGTATCTTAAAAATGGCTATGAGTTTGGGAGAGTGAACTTTTTACTCACTGATCTAAGCTGGCGCCTTTTATTATTAAAAGAAAGCAAATTCAGCTTTTAACATTTCTTTTTTATGAACTGGAGTTCCTAGAATATTTCTATGGAGTCTATGGCTTAGCTATGTAATTATGTCTCTTGAGTAGATTATGTTTTTCTTTCCATAATTATGTTTTTACCCAGGAGACTGGAAGACTTCAGACATCTCTTGGGTGAAATTGTTCTTCCTCTCTTCTTCCTTGTTAAGCTTTGCATTCTACATGCCTGACTGTGTTCAAGGGCTGAAAGGAGCTCTTGAAGATATGTGGGAGTGATTATGATTTTTTCTCTTGAAATTGGTTTATATATTAAGAAGAGCCTTTAGTGAGAAGCTCTGTTAGTTCATTTTTGAAATGCCATCAGAGAAGAATCTCCTGGAAGGAGGTTTGTTTATGATCTGTGGTCCTCTGTCTGAACCACACACTAACATTGCTCTAGGGCTGTCTCCTCTCACAGGCTGTCCTGTGTGAGCTCTGGGGCCCCATGCACATGTCATATTGCATAGCTGCTCATTTCCAGTGGCTCAGAGGAGCTAGAGGCCTCCTCTGAAGATAGTTTCTTAGTCTAGCTCAGTGTTTTAGTCCAGAAATAGTTTTGACCTGAACCAGACAACATACTTTTAGGAAAAAAGATGACTCAGCAGCCTTTCCCAGCAAAGATTATAGACTCATCAATTTTACTGTGGGAAATGTTTCCCAATAACCAGCCTTTTCCCTCCCTTCCTCTCTGTCTTTTACTGCACAAAAGGAGAGATAATGTTAAATTGAACAATGTTCTTATTTGTCAATTCAACAAGCTTTTGTTGTCTGCCTTCCCATTATCTAGGCTCTAAGTTATGTGCCAGACTTAAGACATGACACCCATCCTCAAGAGGTTTATAGTCAAATCCAGGAGAATCTACAATATTAGAGTTTGAAATTTTATAGAAAATTTCAATTTATAGAAAGTTAATGCTGACTGAATGCTTACTATACTTAAGTAGAACCACATGTAGTAGACAAAAAACAGTTGTATCTGCTCTCAGCTTGCTGAGATAGAAACCAAAGGGATCATTGAGGCCCTAGGGACAAGGAAGACCAGAACAAATGTGATGACTCAGTTGAGTCTGGGAAGGGATTTAGCCAAATGGAGGTGGTGGGGAGAGGGCAGTCTGTGTAGACAAGATAGCTTGGGCAACCACTGAGGCTCTGAAGAACTCTGGATAGTCCAGTGTGAGTAGAACATGGGCTGGGAGCAATATAGTTGTAGCCATTGGAAATGAGAGTGACTGGGCTCATTTGAAACCATATTTTCCAGGCCCTTGTTTCCAGGGACTGTTTCATTCAATAGACAGCGCAACATAATTGATAGATTTTGAGAAGGTAAGTTACATAAATGCTAGGATTTAGGAACTGAAATGATTTTTAAAAAGTATGGAAAATAGCCCTTCATTTTTGTTAGGTTCAGAGGGTTCCATTAAATCCTTCCTGTGCCCTTTCAAATATACCAGGTTGCTACTCTGGTGTATTAGCCACAGTGAAAAGTTAGGAGTGGTTCTAGTGGGAATGGGGCCTGTCCTTGTAGAAACTTTAGGAATGGACTTTACTGGGTGATGGACTCTAAGGAAGGGAGGTGGAAAAGGTATACCTAAGCTGGGTTTTGAGCCTGGGAGACTAGGAAATGGTGATATTAATGGAAATAAGGAAATGAGAAGGGAAGCTGATGGGACTGTTTGTAATGGAGAAGCAAAAAGGCTTAACTTAATAGTACAGGCTTTACAAGAGAGTAGGTCTTGGGTTTTTAGATATTTACAAACCACTAGTGAAATGTATCATCCACGTGTAACCAGAGAAGAGTTTCACTTTTGTCAATAGTATTTCTATCTTCACACATATGTAGGAATAGAAAAAATCAAGGTTTTTAATCTAGCGCCTCAGTAGTTGTGAGTTATTTGGGTCCAAGGTTTATATGGCTTCCCTAAGAACTCGAGCCTATGATATTCTTTGCATATTGCTTTTGCTGCAAACCATTGAAATGGAACTCGCTAAGATATACTGTACTAAGGTTCCTCCTTTGTAGTAGGATCCCAAGTAATTTCATTTGGAATTGAATTATGACTTTAAAATTAATCAAACTTGTCCCTAATCTCTCCCTGCACACTCCCCTTTATGTATCACTTTCAGGGTAGAGAGATTAGAACTGAAAGCGTCATTTTCCCAATCCCCCAAACTGCTATGGAATAAGCAGCTCTGTTTCTGTATTACCAAGTTACTCTGAAAAATGGTCATTTGGATGCAAGGCCTCTCCTCTCTTCCTTTTTACTCCAAGAATTATTGTCACAACATTCTTAACTGGTTATATCCTGTGGCTTAGCCCCAGAGAGCTGGACCAGATTTCATTCTGTCACATACTTGCTGACAGCAAAATTAGCTAGTCTCCCTGGTCACCTCTCCCCTCCAGGGAAGCCTGAGTTCATGGCAGAGGAGTGCATTGCCAAAGCAGAGTGTTATTGGCCTGGGAATAAAAAATTTGTCTTAAAAGCACATTTCCCATATACATTGCATAATTTAAAAGAATTAATGTAGTTGTAAAACTAAAGGTATCACTGATTTGACAATCTCTTTAGATTAATTAGTAAATTTATGCAGCCACTATGAAAAATGGTATGGAGATTCCTCAAAAAATTAAAAATAGAGCTGCCCATATGATACAGCATTTCCACTTCTGGGTATTTATCTGAAGAAAACAAAAAGACTAATTGGAGAAGTTATATGGATTTCTGTATTCACTACAGCATTATTTACAATAGTCAAGATATGGAATTAACCTATATGTTCATCAGTAGATGAACAGATAAAGAAGATGTGAGACACATAAGATGGGAATATTGCTCAGCAATAATAAAGAATAAAATCCTGCCATTTGTAACAACCTGGGTGGACTGGAAAGTATTGTGCTAAGTGAATTAATTCAGACAGAGAAAGATAAATACCAAATGACTTCACTTATATGTGGAATCTAAAAAACAAACAAACAAAAGTGAATAAACAAAAACAAATAAAAAGAATAGTATGCCTCTGTTTAGATTAATGTTATGTTTATGTTTAGCACCATCTTGACTCACAAGATATTTATAATCATGTTTCTGTCACTTGGCCTCTAGCTAGCTTTTCTCCTTCCTTCTCTGCTGATCAAAATCCTACTCAACTTTCAAAGACATGGTGATCCCAGTAGTGAAGGTTTCCTCTTTTAGTTGACATTTGATGACCCCTGTTCTTCCTAAAGATAGCACTTTATTAATTTTAATTTTTTTGTGATAAAAGTTTCAAATATACATTAAGAGATTATATTTAATAAAACTCCATATGCTAACCATATTTTATAATTAATAACATTTTGCCATATTTGCTGTATTGGTTATTATGAAGAAATATTTTAAAGCTAATGCTGGACATCATGACACTTAACTGTAAGCATATCAGCCCTTCCAAAAAACAAGGGTATATGTTTTACATCATCACTGAAGCACCACTTCCCTAATATTCTTACGTAGTCATATTTACTCAGTTGATCCCCAAACCAAAGCAGTTTAGTGTCTGCACTCATGATAGTCTCTTTTAGTTATATTTAATTGCTTGCTTTTCTTCCCTACCAGATGGTAAACCGCTTGAAGGTAAGGACATTATCATATATTTTCTTTCCCTTCTCCTTACAATGTCTAGTGAGACCTGCATATGGTAGATACTCAGTACATTAGCTGGATCAGCTGACCTGCATATGGGCATGTACTGATTCCTGATTGGTGCTCTATTGCAGAACTGCCTTTTCATTTTATTTTATTTTAAAAAATGTATCTTCATGATACCTAGGATATAAGTAGGGACCTAGTAAAAACACATACGTGTTTAAATTCATTTAAAATACTACTGTAAAAAGATCAGCTGCTAAACATCATGCCCTAGTGATTAACAGAGTGATACTGCTGTGCCACATTCAGGTGGACTGGCCATGAAGGTTACCTTGATGAGGTTTAGTGGTAGGAAGTCTTTTCAAATCTGCATAAAAAGTGCCTTATTTTTGAAAGGTGCACTCATAGGTGGATGTAAAACTGAAACTCATGGATACAGACAATAAGATGGTGGTTGAAGCGGGTGGGGAGTTAGTAAAGGGTTAAGGGGGCCAAATACTATTATACGGTGATGGAAGATGATTTGACTTTGGGTGGTGAGGATGCAATGAAATATACAGATCATGTATCATAGAAATGTACACTTGAAACTTATATGACCCTATTGATTAGTGTACCCCAATATATTTAGTCAAAAGAAGAAAATCCAACACTGGCAAAAAAAAAGAGGTGCACTTTTTTGTAGGTGTCTTCGGGCGTCTGTCAAGAGGAGTTCTGTGACTGGTGTAGAGCATCCTGTTGTGAATATAGTGCATAGGGTGTGACATTGTGAGGTTCTGGATGGGGACCTACCTAGGTCTCTAAAGTTGTGAAGTTGTTCTCAATCAACTTCTATAAAAAATGAGCAAAATGGATCACATTCAGCGGCAAGTTTATTTTCATAGTTCACATATCACAGTTTTCACGTACCAGTTTCAGATGTGTGATATTTTTACATAGATGTTCTAATGGCAGGATTACTAACTTACACTGTGAGATAGTTGCCCTTGGACTGAAGAGCTGGGTGGGGAGGAAGGGAACTATTAGAAGGACTTTTGCTTCGTGGCTTAGCAGTCCCTCATAGGTCTTTACTCTAAGGATTTGTGAATGCTGTGACCTTTCTGATTATGCTTTCTCCTTGTGCCCCTGAATTTACTGCAACAAAAGTCACATTCAGTCAAACACAGTCAACTTTTTTGAGAAACATTTGTTCTGAAAACATTTTTTCCATTTTAAATTCACTTTTGATCATGCTCTCCCCTAAATGACTGAGACTGCACTGTTAGAATCTAAAATAAACTTGTTAGCAATGGGAGGGAGAGTGCTAGACCAACACCCAGAAAACCTGAGTTCTGATCCTGCCATTAACTACATGACGTTGGGCAAGTCACTTCCCCTCTCAGGGACTCAGGGTCCTCATCCATAAAAGTACATTGCTCTAAAATTTAGAGTCTAAATTATTTCTGTTGTCTTTTTTATCCCTGTGGTTCAAAATGACTTGCAACAATACTTAAGAATTATTGAGAGGTCAAATGGGACCTTTTCAGAAAGAACACAAGTAAGCTTTCACTTGAATGTCTTTCAGGGAAATTTCTTAGGAAGCACTAGTAAAGGTCATTCTCTAAAGAATGGCTTTGCTCACTGGACCCACTAGATTGCCAAATAAGAAGAGGAGATTTTTTTTGGGGGGGAAAGATAGTGTTGTAACATGAGATTCTGGTCCAAAATATTTTCTCTCAACCAAGACATTCGTCTAAAAGAGGAAAATAGAAAGAATCCAAGATGGCGGCATAGGTGAGCACCTACACTGCTGCCTCACACAACAATTTCAAAACTTCAACTAAAAGCCAGAACAGACATCATCCAGAACCACAGGAAAGCTGGCTAAGTGGAAATTCTACAACTAGAGGGAAAGAGAGGGGCTCACAGAGACCCAGAGGAGCTGCAAAAAGCTGAGGTACGAAGATGCGCATATGGAGAGAGAGGGTGCTGGATTGCCTGGCTCGTTTACTCTGGCAGGAGGGAGATGGGAGACTCCCAACTGCACTGAACCCCTTATCCTATGGCACTGAACCCCAGGTTTGGCTGAAACTCATATGGAGGGAGTTTGGACTGTGAAAGGGGAGAATTGCACGGAAATTTAGGGGTGCCATGAAAGGGCAGAAGTCAGGTGGCACACAGCACTGTGCACAGAAGACTGACTGCTGATTGTGCTGCTGGCTTTCATGAGTAGGTGGGAGACAGAGCCTCCCAACTGCGCCACTTCTAATTCCACTAAACCCTGGTTTCGGGCGAGACCCTGGGCACTCAGACTCATATGGTCCTGGAGCACAGGGGAGCCAGACAGGCAGGGGTCTAGAGGCACTGTGCAACTGCACATGTGCCTAAAGACCGCTCTAGTGATTACCCAGAGACACTTGAGACCCAGGGGCCGCATAGGGCGGGGCCAACTGGAAGGCAAGGTGGTCTGTTAAGCTCTGAGACTCCACCCCTCCCAAGCTCAACAGAGAGGCTTTTGCAGTTTTGCAAGTTTTGTATCATAAGGCTAAATCCAACACAGAAGTTCTCTTGGCATAGTGAAAATGCGAAGACAAAGGAAGAGATCACAAACAAAGGAAATGGAGGAAAACAAACAACTGGATATAGAGTTCAAAACCATGGTTATAAGGTTTTTCAAGAATTTCCTAGAAAAGATGGATAAATTTAGTGAGACCCAAGAGGAGATGAAAAAGGACCAACTAGAAATTAAACATACATTGACTGAAATAAAAAATATTATACAGAGACCTAACAGCAGACTAGAGGAAGGCAAGAATCAAGTCAAAAATTTGAAATATAAAGAATCAGAAAACACTCAACTGGAAAAGCAAGAAGAAAAAACAATCCAAAAAATGTGAAGATAATGTAAGGAGCCTCTGGGACAACTTCAAGCATACCAACATCAGAATTGTGGGTGTGCCAGAAGAAGAGAGAGAGCAAGATACTGAAAACTTATTTGAAGAAATAATCACTGAAAACTTCCCACATCTGGTGAAAGAAATAGACTTACAAGTCCAGGAAGCACACAGAACTCCAAATAAAAGGAATCCAAAGAGGACCACACCAAGACACATCATAATTAAAATGCCAAGAGCAAAAGACAAAGAGAGAATATTGAAAACAGCAAGAGAAAAACAGTTATTTACCTACAAGGGACCACCCATATGATTGTCAGCTGATTTCTCAACAGAAATGATGCAGGCCAGACAGGAGTGGCAAGAAATATTCAACGTGATGAATAGCAAGAACCTACAACCAAGATTACTCTACCCAGCAAAGCTCTCATTCAGAATTGAAGGGCAGATAAAGAGCTTCACAGATAAGAAAAAGCTAAAGGAGTTCATCAACACCAAACCAATATTACATGAAATGCTGAAAGGTACTCTTTTAGAAGAGGAAGAAGAAAAAGGTAAAAGATAAAAATTATGAACAACAAATACATATCTATCAACAAGTGAATCTAAAAATTAAGTGAATTAAAAATTGGATGAACAGAATAAACTGGTGAATATAATAGAATCAGGAGCACAGAAAGGGAGTGGACTGATAATTCTCAGGGGGAAAGGAGTGGGGCGTGGAGTGCAGGGAGAGACTGGACAAAAATCATACACCTATGGATGAGGTCAATGCTGGGGGAGGGAATGGTAGAGGGAAGGGTGGGAGCCTGGTGGAGGGGAAAAAAGAGAAACAAAAGTAATAATCTGAACAATAAAGATTTAATTAAAAAATAAAAATAAAAAAGAGGAAAATATTTATTCATCATTTATTATATAAATTTTGAGTACCTAATTGTATGTGCAGGCACTGAACTGTTGGAGGATACAGCAGTAAACGAGACAGAGCACTCATTCTCATGGACTTACAGTCATGCAGGGGAGACAAGTAAATACACAAGCTTATTCCAGCTGGTGGTAACAGCCATAAAGGAAATAAAGAGAGGGTGTGTTTGAGAGTGAGGAAATATACTCTGGGTGTAGTAGGCTGGTAAGACCTCTCAGAGGAGGTGGTGTTCACCCTGAGGCCTAAGGGATGAGAAGGAGAGAATTGTACAAAGAATCAGGGGAGAGCATTATAGGAATATGGAAAGATTCTGGGATAAGAGTCGAAAAGGAGACAGTGTCAGATGACCAGAGTGAGAATATGGGTTCCTGGACTAAGGTGGTGCTGTTGGAAATGAGAGATTTGAGAAATGATCTCAAGATGGAAATGACAAGACTTGGTAATGGATTGAATGTGGGAGTGAGGGATAATCGACTGAATGGCTGGTGCCATTTTTATTGAGATGGGGGGACTCTTAGGGAGAAACTGAGGATTTTTTTTTTTGATAGAAGAACAAATAATTTTATCTTACATATACTGTATTTAAGATACCTTTGAGATTTCCCAGTGAAGAGTCAAAAAAGCAGTGCGATACACAAACCTGGAACTTGGGGCAGAGGTCAGGGCTTACCTCAGAAATGGGGAGTCATTGGTGTGAACAGGTACATTGAGTGTGTGGGACTGAGATCATAGTGGGCAATGGTTTTCTACCTCAGTTGTCCATTGGACTCACTTCCAGAGATCCTGATTTAATTGAGCTGATGTGGGGCCTGGGCACTCATATATTCAGAGCTCCCTAGAAAGTTTTCATACTCAGGGTAGAAGAGACACTGATCAAGGAAGAAAGTAGAGAGGATCCAACAGAAGAGGATTTAGGACTGAATTTTTAAATAGTCTTAAAGAGTTTTCTATTCTTTATACCTTTATCCTGATTGGAAGATCCAGTCTTTGGCTGTGTGGTTGAGATTAAGTTCTCCTCACACATTGGCAGAGCACCTATCCCCGATTCCAGTCATTGTGCACTCTGTCTTCCATGTCCTCCATTTCTGAGAGCATGGCTCCTGAGGGTTTAAGAACATCTTCGCGCAGCCAGTCGTTCAGGTGTTACCCTGATGTGGTGTAGTGGTGGTGGGTATTTGTCACGCTTGAGAGACAGAGAATCTGTTTAGCTTCTGTTCTTCATTGTACTGTAAGAATTTGTTGGGGTGGCTGTGCAAGGGCAAACATATACAAGGAAAAAACGTGTGCAGCCACAGATTGTTGGCCCCTAAGTTACTCTAGAGCAGTGGTTGGCAAACTGTGGCTCAAAAGTTGCCGCGGTTTGCCGCTCTTTTGACTAATGAGTTTGCAGACCACTGATCTAGACTCTTGATTCCAAAAATTAGAAGCTGTTGTTGTTCTTTGTGATTAAGCCGCTATCCCAGTAGTCGGCAAACTCATTAGTCAACAGAGGGGCAAACTGCGGCTCACGAGCTGCATGTGGTTCTCGAGCCGCAGTTTGCCTACCACTGCTCTAGGGTGTTTGTAGATACTTGGTAGCTCACTGTCAAAGATAATTTCCAAAAGGTCATTGAAGCTTTTAAAATTTCACCTGCTCTTTAATTTTTCACACTTGTAAGTGCTTCTCAAGTCCTTTATTTTTGTCTATGACTTCCACTTATTCCCCTGAAGCACTAGGCTAAGAGAAAATAAAAGTGTGCTCACACATCCATATACTGAGCTCAAATCTCATACAGTCTCCATGAAAACCCAATGAAAAGGCTGTAGAAAGCAGAGGCAAAGCTTATTAAATTTTCTTGTGACCCATGGCCCACATAAAGTCCCACTGTATAAAGGAGCCATGCAAGATCATGTAGCCCTCCCCTTAGCCCTCAGGGAATCTGCCATTCCAAAAATATGGCCTATTAAAAAAAATAACTTCCAGGGACAATTCCATAAGCTTTCTTGTTAATGTTTACAGCTGTATCAACACCACACCAATACTTTTTTTGTATGTGTGTGAGGAACAGAATCCACAGATTTAACTGTGACAAGTCCTATATAATTCCCTAATCGTGAAGCTAGTTAGACACAGCAAGATGTATTGATGGAAGTTTGTTTAGGGTAATGGGTGTGCTATTAACTTTGTAATTGAATCCTTGCTGCTGCTTCTACTTGCTTTGAACACCAGCCTTGACACTTCCCAGGGCTTAGTTCTTAGGTGTCTTACTCTGCAGATCTGGATATTTTTCAGTCCTCCACAGCAGCTGGAAGAGGAAGGGAAGAAAAAAAACTAGAATGCCAACATTGGTAGAGCCACGTGATGAGTGGAAAACTTAGTCAACCAAGACAAGAACCATACCCTAGTCCAGGACTCGCTAGTCAGTATCTGAGGGCCATAGGGTAGTTGTTTTCCCTCTGTAGGACTCAGTCACTTCACCTATGAATACCTCACTTGCCAGGGTCTAGGAGCTGTTTGGGGCAATCTCTAAAGGCTCTTTAGAGTTCTAAAATCTATTTGTAAGCTGGATAAAAAGTCATAAATGGTGGGGAAAACAACCATCAACAAACAATGTGAATTCTCACATGCACATGGTAACCCAAACGGTAGTTTACCTAGTTTTTTTCTCATAATTTTTCTCCAAATCTTAGTCCCTCTGTTATAGCAGATGTCCCAAACTTGCACTGGCAGGAAATAGGGTGGTGGGTGCATTTCAGTTAATGGGTCTAGTTGGAACATGTTTGGCTGTGGAGACAGCTACACTCATATTACCAAGCCTTGGCTTCCTGTCTGTTTTCTTTGGGCTGGGTAGGCAATGAAAAAGGAGACAGGAAAATACATTTTGGGGCAAATAAAATAAGGAATTTGTCTTATGAAGACAGCTTATAGTTGGGAAATTCTAATGTTCAACTTAACCCTATCCTGATACATTCCTCTTGTCCTGTACTAAGTGGAGGATGAGTTTGTTCCTGCTGCCCATAGAACATACCTTCATGTTCTTGAAGGTCCTTCTTCAAGGTTTTTTTTTTTCTTTTATGGACATTAATCTTCATTCCCTTAATCAAAGGGCAAAGGCTTATTCCAGTCTTTTTAATGGCTCTTTAAATCAGCTTCAGTTATTTAACATTTTACTAAAATGTTGGGGCAACATGCTAGGGCCTCACTGGTATATGGCAGGAAGAATCCACAATATATTTCTATTTAAATATTAGGCATTATTGTACTTGTTCACCACAGCATCATTGTACCCAGGTCTATACTTTATTAATGTGGCAGTGAGACAGTACTATACTCTTTACTAAGTATGATTTGATGTATTTTAAAGACGTCTTAGAACCTTAGTTATCTTTTACTTTGTATATTTCCAATATTTTAGGATTTCCTTGGATTTTAGACTTGAATAAACTAGGAGATGAAATTTTTTATTTTTTAAATAATCGATTATCTTATTTGCATGGTAACCCAAAGGATATTTTTCAATCTTTTACAAAGCCACAGTTCTAGACTTAAAGTAAAAGAAGCTGCGATTTAACACAAATCATTACATGCTTTTAGGCTTTGACATCTCCCAAAATATCCAGGTTTCTCTTGAGAGTTTGAATTTATGTTTTTTCCCCTTAAAGGGGTTCTAGGATTGAGTTTTAATTCTTCAGAAAAGAGTCTCAGTAAGGCATTCATTGTAACAGAAAAAAGAAAAAGTCTCTATAGTCATCATGGAAATTTCCCTTTGACAAATGTGTGTGTCTCTGTTTCTGCCCCAACTTTGGGATAGTAGATGTCACAGCACAGCCTCTCTGAACTTGCAGGGAGATCTTGTCCTTCATGAAACAAGAGGACACACCCCAGAGCATGTTCACCTTCCCCAGCCTCGCTGAAGGGCTAGAGGAGGTACCCAGAGAGTCCCTCATGAGCTTCACTGTCCTGACCTCACTCTGATGCTTGACTCTGAGTCACCCTCGGGGACTTCAGCTCTCCACTGTAGAACAGAACTAGGAATGCTTGCCCCAGATGATGCTGATAAAGCAATTTGAAATGGAAGGCTTTATATACTAGTAGACACTCTATTATAAGTACCAGTATTAATAATTCCTTGGCTTAAACCCCCAGTATGTATGTTCACATATCTATTTAGCATGGTCAATTGTTCAGCTAATTAATATGCTTTTATTTTATGATTTGCTGTTTCCAGGGCACAGACAGAAGCTTGATGACTCTAAACCTAGTTTGTTCTCTGACCGCCTCAGTGATTTAGGGCGCATTCCTCATCCCAGTATGAGAGTAGGTGTCCCGCCTCAGAACCCACGGCCCTCCCTGAACTCTGCACCAAGTCCTTTTAATCCACAAGGACAGAGTCAGATTACAGGTAAGACAGACTCATAGGTTCACTTGCACAGACTCTGATAGGCTGGGGGTGAGGGGCTACAGATGAGATGTGTTCACTTCAAAACTCCTGGAGCGATGAAATGGCTTACTATTCAAGAATCAAACTTGAAGGGATTGACCTTGTTTTTTTAAATTAAAAAACAATAACAACAAAAAAAGATTCCAGTATTTACTAACTTTGGGATGAAATGTGGGTGAAGTTTCTGCTGTAGCTGTGTCAGTCTGCACACTGGTGGAATGGTAATAACTGTAATCTCTGGGAGAATATTTGTTACAAGTTTCTATATTGTGTCCACGTGGTGCAGGGGAATACCATCACACCCTCACTCTTAGAAAATTAGTTACTGTCTCAGATTTGGGCTCAAATTTCTTGTATGTATAAGTATTTCATTAAGTTTTCTTGAAAATCGCCCAGGGCTAACAGGAAGCCTTGATTGGTGGTTCTAAGGAGAGGTCAATGAGCAGCTCACTGGCACAGAATTTACTTCTGATCCACATTTAGCTCTAGTTCCTCCAGCCACATTTCTTTTTTACATTCTAGTAAGCTACTTACTTCACCCTTATCTTAAAAGTTAACATCAGCATTGAATACAGACTAATTCACAGTTAGTGCATTAAGATTTCCACTTTTTTTTTTGCTCCAGCCCCATTTTGGTAGGACTATACTGCTCTTTTAGGTCATTCTGACAAGAGAGTATATCAATCATCATAGAGTTGATATTGATAATCTCATAAGTATTGAGAGCTAAAATCAAGTCTACATATAATCTCATTGCTATTGTTGGCAGAGGTGGCCTAGAATAGAGGGGAAAATAACTCTAAATAAAATATACAATAAACTCTCAAAATTGTTATTTTTTAATGGTTAGATTTTTGTCTATCGTGGTTAGGTTTGAGTGGCTTAATGGTCTATAAACATAATTGTTTATAAATGAAATGACCTCCCTTCTGCTCATATTAAGTATATGTTAGGTATATATAAGGTATATGACTCCTGGGTTGTTGGCTTATAGTACTTTTCTGTGGGTATATGAATATTAGTCTGAATATATGAGGATGCCTGAGTACCTATTTTAAAAATAATATAGAATTATAGAATGAAATGTCTGAACACTGGGTGAACCAGGTATCTGCATCAGAGAAGAACATTAGAACACTATGAAGAATAGCCATGTCTTAGCCTCATAAACCTCAGGATAAAAAAGTTAATGTGGTCACTAGGCATGTGCCCTGGATAAAAATGCAGGTGTAAAATTTACACTAATGTGAATTTGAAGCTTGTAGTTACAGGTGTTGCTACATTTAAAGCAGTAGATTTTGGATCACTGAATAAAGTTCATTGTACCTGTCCTTTTGTCTTTATAGTAATCCTTAGGCTCTGTGTGCTTGGAGAAGCATATGTATACATATATAAAAGTGTTTATATGTGATTGGTAAGGGACTTATTTTTAACATTCACAAAGTATTGGGCTCAACAACTTTCTCAAACTTTCCAAATTTGAAGATTCACACCCTTACCCACTTTCTTTAAATGCTCCCATATAGGGCAAGATGGAATGTGTGTGTGTGTATTATATATATGTGTGTATATATATATATACATACATTCTAAATTTTTGTTGTTTGCTAGTTATATTTTGCTAATGACTAATGCTTTTAAAATGGT
Organism: Lasiurus cinereus; assembly: GCA_011751065.1. Lineage (NCBI taxonomy): Eukaryota > Metazoa > Chordata > Mammalia > Chiroptera > Vespertilionidae > Lasiurus > Lasiurus cinereus. Next base: position 78,181,266 of record JAAGEH010000018.1, on the reverse strand, counting down.
CTTTGGAACCTGTGTGTTGTTAGGTTCAAGTAAGAAGATGCTTTTCTCAAGACTTTGTCCTCAAGCAAACCTAAAGATGACATCCTAAAATAGAACCAGGGGACATTTTGGAATCGGAAGTTACCTTAGATATCATTAACCAAAAAGCTGGTAAAAGTTGTGAAGAAGAGCTGCATTTTCATGGCACCTACCCCCCAGCCCCCAGATGTGCGCGCAGTGAGCGTGGGCAGGTTGATGCCGAAAGAAAATCTGAGCAGATCAGGTGTGTGGCCACCTGCACAGACTGAGCTCTCCATTGGTTGTCAGCCTCTTTCCACCCTCCTCCTGTTGGGAAGCTCAGGAAGGCTAAGTTCCTTGTCTTGCAGTTTATAGCTAGTTAGTGGCAGAGCAGAATTAGGTCTCTTCACTCCTAATGCAGTATGGTTTTTCTTATACAGCTAGAGGCCCAATGCATGAAATTTGTGCAAGAGTAGGCCTTCCTTCTCCTGGCTGCTGGCACTGGCTCTCCTCTGGTATCTGGGACGGGGCTTCCCTCTGGCTGTTGGCAGGCACCCAGGACCCAGGCTTCCCTTGCAGCCGGCTTTGTCTGGAAGGACTTCCAGTCTAATTAGCATATTATGCTTTTATTATTATAGATACCATGCTGTAACTCCATCATGGTCATTTAACAATAATGTTTAAATGTCCACTGGATATATTTCTAAAAATGAAAATATAAAACAAGTTTATTTCTAGGTACAAATTGCTTTATGGAATTATATTACAAGAGCATTATCTCTGCATTTTGGGGCTGCAGCATAGTAGAATTGATTTACAGACAAGTCTTCCTCATTTTATTTTTAACATTCACAAAGTATTGGGCTCAACAACTTTCTCAAACTTTCCAAATTTGAAGATTCACACCCTTACCCACTTTCTTTAAATGCTCCCATATTGTTAGTGAGACAATACAAGTATCTGCACATAACCAAGGATTTCTACCATAAAGAGTTCTACCATGGCCCAAATTATTAAGAAAACCCAAGAACACCCATTGCACAGCAGCCACTTCAAAGTAAATTGAATAGATTTTATTATTTTCTCTCTGGACTAATTTTTTAATTTATTGAATAAGTATGATTTAGAGCCTACCACATACATATTGAGAATTAGGTCTTTGGTAATATGAGGGAGAGAAGTTGTTAATCCTAACCCAAGGATATTTTTCCATTGATTTTTAGAGGGAGTGGAAGGGAGGGAGGGAGACAGAGAAAGAGAAACATTGATGTGAAAGAGACGCATCTATTGGTTGCCTCCTGCAAGCACCCTGACCCTGGCCGGGTATCGAGCTTGCAACCAAGGTATATGCCCTCGCCAGGAATTGAACCCAGGATCCTTCAGTCTGCGGGCCAACACTATATCCACTGAGCCAAACCAGCTAGGGCTACAGATTAGACTTTAATTTTCTGTGTCCCAGACTATAACGTTGTTGTTTCTTAAGTGCACAGTCTTCTCTCTGTATCCCCTTACTCAGGCTGTCCTATCTACGATGGTCTCTGTGCTGGCAACATCCACACATCTTCTAGGTCACTGTCATTTTCCTCAGGAAAGAGTCCCTGAACTTCATCTAGAAGGCTGCCTATCCAGCTTCTAAGCTTTAGCTGAGATTGCCTTATTTCACAGTGTCTGTGAATTTGCTTTCTTCTGCCCTGCTAGATTATAAACTCTTTGAGGGGTTTATTAGAGGGATTTATTTTCTTTTGTGCCTAGTGCAGTGGTAGCATCTTATTAAATATTAAATGGAAAAAAGTTTAGATGAGAAGCAATCAGTACAAAAAGGGCTAGAACATCGTGCCTTGTTAGCAATAACTATTCTTTCTAATTTCCTCTCCCAGGGTGTCACTGTTCCCTGGTGATGAAAAATAATGGAAGAAATCATATTTCAAAGTAGCACTTACAGGGTTAAACCATTTGGTAGCATTCTAGTTTTGGCTCTACATAATTGCATGATTAAATTTAAGTTCTACTTAAGAGCCTTACCTATAATGGATTTTGTAACTTCTTTGTAATGTGCCACACCTGCATTTTAGTTCATGTAATCCTTTGGATAAAGACATTTGTAACCGAAGGGGCCCAGTTTGCTCTCTTTGGCTTGGCTCTCCTTATATCTCAAGCTTTTACCCCAAAACTGAAGATCATGGTTGTAAGGTTACCACTAGTTCTCACACTTGCCAACATAAAGGGCAAGTCAAACCTCCAGAAGAACAAAATGAAATTAGAAACCATAAACTGAGTCATAAGCACTTAGTGTTTCATATGAAAGTTCTCCAGTGCCTCTTGCAATTCTAGGGCCACTGGTCTAGCCACATGGTGGGTGGGCATCCTCAGTGTTGGTCTGCTAGTGTCACTCTGCTGTGGTCTTCAGCTGCTGATGTTCTGCCTGAGGGCCCAGGACCTCCTCATGGCTTCCTGAGGAAGTTGGTTCCTCTGTACCTTTTTTTTTTTTAATCTTTCACATATCTGGTGCCTGTCTCTGGGTGCTAGGAAATACCTAGTCTATCACAAACGCCTACTTCTTTGGGTTCAGAATGTGGTTATAGCAATATAGTAGGGATAGTGTGCTGGGAGATATTGCTCGTGCTTTAAACTCAGTGCTGTCTGCATGGGCAAACTGAATCTAAAAGGAGAGCTGACTCAGGCCGGTGGGTTTGGTGGATTGGGACAGTTGTCTAACCTTTGGACTGAGCATCCTGTTCTTCTGTTATTCAAATGAACAAGATAGGTTTCTGCTCACCAGGAGCTTACATTTTACTTATATAGTCAGTAAATGGGCAAATAAGCATACATACAAGACAATTTTAGATTATAGTGAATGCTTTGAGGAAATGAAATAGGGTAAAATAATAGCATATAGGAAGGGAAGAAGCTAATTTTGATTAGAAAGTTCGAAAAGGGATCTTTGAAGAGCTTTGAAGACCTGTGAGCACACATTTCAGGCAGTGAGATGCTTGCACAAAGGCTCTTGGGAAGGAATGAATGTGGCCTTCATGGGACAGGAAGGTCAGGGTAGGTGGGAAGTAGTGAACAAGGGACATGATACAGAAAGGCAGGCAGGAGCCAGATTATAAAGAGATTTTAAGGCCCTGATAGGGAGTTTGGGTTGTCCTGATTGCAGTGGGGTGCTATTGAAGGATGTGAAGCAAGAGAATATTATGTGGTTTTTTTTTTAAAACCGCTTTGGACGCTATGTAAATAGATCATTAGGAGACAATGGTAGAAGCAGGATCATCATTTAGGAAGCTACTGCAGTAGTCCAGGAGATAGTTTAGGATGGTAGCATTTCTTTTCTTTCTTCAAAACTTTGATCAAATGCTGGCACCTCTGGCAAGCCTCTTCCAACCTGAGCTGAGTCTCAGTTTTCCATACCACTGGTCTGTTGATGACAGTTATTTGTTTACACCTCTGTCTCCTCCATCAGACTTTGAACTTTCAAAGTCTAGAGCCATGTTTTGTTTATCTCTGTACCTCCATTATCTCATGTAGTGCCTCTGCGTGGTGATTTTGGTTTGGTGATGAATAAATGAACAGCTCATTAAATTCTTCAGGAAATGTGGCCCATTGTTATTCTAGCCCTAATATTTTCCTAGTACCTATGTGATTGAGTTACCATTAGCTAGCATTTACTAAATGTGTGTCTTATGCCAGGTATTGTTCTAATGGAGTTAACTAACATACCTCATAGCAGCTCTATGAGATAGGTAGCTTTGTTATGAAAACTGAGGCTCAGAGAAGCTAAAACACTTACCTCTAGTAAGTGGTAAATATAGGAATTCAGATCCACTTAGTTTTTTTTTTTATCACCATTCGCCCTTGGGAAGCTGACACGTATTTCTATCCAGGCTCTGTTTTCTCCCACTTCAGTACCTCCAACTTTCATTTATGCAGCTCTACACCATTAATAAAACGGTTTTAGATGGAGTTTTTATTAAAGTCTTATTCTCTGAAAAGTACATATATTGAAGACTGGAGAAATTGTTTCTCTAAGAAATGGCTTGCTGAAGGCCTCATCAGCTGTTATACTTGACTGTGAGTTCCAGGTTCTTAGTACCTCATCAAGCCAGGCATGTTGCTAATAGTCTAAGTGACATGTGTCTTAAGGGACTAATTTCTTTTCCTTTTCTCCATTGGATATTACTTAGGATCCTTAGAGACAATATTTTTATGAAAAGGATGCATTAGGAGTATCTGAATTATACTTTAAAATTGCAATGTAATCATTTTAATGATTATGTATTTTTGAGCATATGTATTCAAGGTAACATTTTTAGGAATATCTTGAAAAACAACTTACCAGACATGTAGAATGACAATGATTTTATCAGCAGTCACCTCGCCAAATAGTTGTTCCCACCAGCTTCAGTCTGATTCTGCATGCCCTTGGCAAACAATGCTCCTTCTTTGATCATTCAGAGGATATCAGCCAGTTCGGCCAGTAGGGTCTGGGCTGCATGTGAGGCTTGTTGTCCTAGGCCTGAGACCACTGTGTTTGCATGGATACCTTTATTAGGGTAAACCTTTTAGAAGCAGGAAGGCACAACTAAGGAGTACGTGTTTCAAACTACCATTTTATTCAAGTGCCAAGTAGCCACATGATTCTTTAATGTGAAGCAAATTGGGAAGTGCAGTTGGGAGGGTCTGGGTGGTGTGGCTCTGAATGGGAAGGAGAAGGAACCCATGAGAGGCCCAGTGACTGTGAGCAGGAAGAGTGACTACAGGTGCCATCAGTTCAGAGAATTGTAGGAGGTGGAGAGTGAGAATTAAGTGAGGTCTCATGCTTTATGACCACTGTGGTCCTACTCAACTGTAGCCATCTGTGTCTTAAGAAACTGAAATAACCATATGCAATGACAGGCTGTTAGAAGTACTGTTCTTCTAATTTGGTGTGCTGGGTTTTAATTTCTGAAGTTACTGCAAAGTCTTGTCCTGTCTTCTTCCTTTCAGATCTCTAGGGCAGGATAGCCAAGTAAATTTGCTGCTACCATGCACACGTGTGATCTGAAATTGTGTTTAGTGGAGATGCTGGTTGTAATCTTTGTGAAGAAATGGTGCAGATCCTGTGTTTAGGCACTGTTTCACATCTGTGCAGTTGTGGCAGCCACCTTGGGAGGAAGAGTAGCGTTCATGTCCTGCCTGTACTAGCTTTGAGGAATAAAGCTCAGTAACACCCTGTGAAGGCCTGGGGGTCCCCTTGTCATATTATTGCTTAACCTGTTAGCAGCATCCATAGATTGATTTCTTATAGGTCTCTGACTTCTGTCAGCTGGAATGTCCCTATTAACCAAAGATGCTTTGGTTTTATTATATTTCAGAAGAAACAGAGGGGTCATGTTCCAAGAAAAATTAATTTCTTGAGTTCCAAAAACTTGTCTTTATAATTTCCCCCTATCTGGAATAGGATATGCATAGTTAATATCTAATTGGGATAAGGCTGCATTCCCTCCATAATGTCTCACTAATGTCTCCATTTCTAGCTTGCCTTTAGGTCTCTACCCAGAGGAAATCTTAGTTTCTTTGTCTCATTCTTTTCCAAAGCATTATCTTTCTCATTTCAGTTTTATATTTTGTTACAGCTTTACAAACATATGCATATATGTAAGTGTATGCACATAGGTGTGCATATCTTTTCTCTTTATTAGTTGCCTAAGGACCTCTCTCACCCCCTTTTATCTTTTGCATTCGACTGTGGGCACAATGATCACAATAAGGAGCTGACTTTGAGTGAAATATTCAATCTACAGGGCTAACCTAGGGGCAAGTTAGGCATATTTTATACGATCTGGTGGATATTTTGATATTTAAACATGGGTGGGCACCCACCCAGAGAGTTGGTGTATATTATACTCTGCAGTATTAAAAGCAACAACAATATTTTACATATATTATCAGTTTCAGAAGTATTTTCATTCCTTTTTTTTACACTTCATTTCATATAGAAATATTCCAGGAATATAATTGTATAGCACTACTCCCAGTTAAGGCTATCAGATTCTTTCTAGGGCTTTGTTTATTTTGCTAAGAATTTGCTTTTTAACTTTTTAAAAAAAGTTAAAAAAATAGAAGAGTCAGTATTGTGAACCCTGTTTAGTGAATAAGAAAACGTAGGCACTGGGAGATTTCTGAAACTAGAAATCAGGGTCCGAGGAAGGTGAAACCTGTCAGGGTGGTTCAAGTGAGGAGCAGTGGAGGATGTGGGGGGAAAAGGTTGAGAATAATGAGACATGTTTGGAACTGTCACCAAGGTGTGACAGGAAATGGTGTGAAAGGAAAATCGCTTTGGTTGAGCATCACTGAAGACCCAGCTAAGGAGAGAGAGAATTGGGAGAGCCAGTCAGCTCAATATATGAATGATATTCTCCTTCTGCGGTCACAGTCTGTGAACAGCAGTGGGCTCTGGTGTGGTAGGACAGTTTCTCATAGGACTCGGTATAAGTCAGGGGAACCAGGAAGGTGTTATCCAGGTACCAACATGAGGGAATGTTCTGGAAGTTTGTACGTTATGATAAAGATGGAAGAACTTCTGAAGAGAAGTTGGCTCATTCTGTGGCCTTGGAGGATGAGCAGCAGCCAAACGAAACAGTTAGGAGGAAAGATCTGGGCAAATCTAAGTTTCAGTTCAGGTGGGAAGTAGGAGCATCAGATGGAAAGGCTGAGAGTAGTGCTCTGTTAATGCATCCCAGGCTTCCCTTGTCCTGTCTTGGAGCTGACCGGATGCAGCTCTGTACTTTTGTTCTTACTCATTTTCATTATGGCACTTTCACCTCCTCTTTCTAGTTTGTAGGGTTATTTTGTAGCTCTTGATTCTTCATCCAGAGTGCTAGTCCTTACAACTTTGTCTCATCTTGAAGCTTAGACAGGTTGCTTTTGTTCTTTAAGACTTCGATGAAGATGCTGGACATAATTAGGACTATAATATCCTTGGATACATGCCTGTGTATCTCTCTTAAAGCTGACCCTGATCCATATCAACAGCCACTTTCTAGTTGGTGTTTTAACTAGCTCTAAATCACATTAGAAATAAGGCATGATTGCTCAGGTCAGTGGTTGGCAAACTCATTAGTCAACAGAGCTGCGAGCCACAGTTTGCTAACCACTGGCTTAGGTCAAGATGCAAAATAGACAGATGAGTTTGCTCTTAATCTATTGCTTTATTAATCCTAGGAAGCAAGTTTTAGTGAACCTCTTCTGCTTTCCAATAGTCACAAAAGGAGATGAAGGTGAAAAGTTCATTGTACAGAGACTACTGAAATTGACTTGAGAATTTTTATTGGATTGAAAGCAAGTCAATAACAAAAATGGCTCCAAAACAAATGCCAATGGTCCTCAGTTTATGCTGGTTCAACCTAAAATGTTTCAACTTTATGATGCATATTCAAAAGCAATATGCATCCATTAGAAACCAGCTAGGTCAATGTCAACTAGAAGTCATTTGTCGTTTAGTTGCCACAAATTCTTGCAGTATTGTGGGGTATAATTCATCTTGGAGGAGAAACTTGAATCCATTTAAAGGAGCAAATTGCTCTCCCTTATCTCCTTACCTCTCTTGGGTCTTAATTTCCTCTTTAGCATGTTTGTTCTGCTCCTTCCATTTGAAAAACATTCTTGATAGGGAAGATTACATCAAAAACAGTGTTGGGTAATTCTCCTTTATAACTGTCATCAGTAAAAATGATGTTCATTGTTCTCAAACTTTGTTGTACATTAGTATCACCTGGGGAGCTCGTTAAATGTACAGGTGTCCAGGCTTTACCCCTGAGCCAGAATGTACCAGGTGGAGCCTGCCTAATTCAGTGCTGCAGGCCCAAGGCCAATTACCCTAGGCTTACCTTGCTCATCCAGAGTCAATCCTGATCCAGCCAGGGGCATCTCAGGAGCCTCATTTTCAAGGTCAGATGATGTGTGGGGGCAGCTAAGTGCCCTCAGCTGCTCCTCATTTTCTTGAGGGCACCACCCTTGTGTCCATTTCAACTGCTGTTTTCACTCCACACCCTTACCCATGTGCCCAGTCCTGGACTGGACTTCTGCTCTGTTTCTGTTATGATGCTGTCAGAGGGAGATTTTAAACCCATATGTCTGATTATGTCACACCATACTTAAAAACACCTCAGCAACCTTTCATTGCCCCTCAGTGTGGCCCAGAAGGTTCTGTATAGCCTGGCTCCTCTCTGCCTGCTCTCCCTTTCTCATGTCATACTATTTTGAACTTTGTGTCAGTAATCTAACTAACTAAACTGGCTTTCTCAATATTCTCCCCCCCCACCGGCCCCCCCGCCCCTGCCTCCAAACTATACTGCCTTAGTCACAGGAACTTGACACATGCCATTTGCTTTTCCTTAAGTTCTGCTATCCCTCATCTACTTATCTACTAGACTTCTGCTTACCATTCAGTTTTGGTTTAATAATTACATCTTTAGAAAAACCTTTCCTGACCCCTAGACATGGTTGGATTCGCCCCTGTACATTCTTATGGTGCCAAGGATATCTCATTTTTTCCATTTATCACAATTGTATGATTAGTTGGTTAAGGTCAGTCTCACCTGACAAACTGAAAACTCTATGAGGGAATTAATATCCCTAGTGCTAAGCACAGTACCGGGGAGGCACATGATACATTTTGTTTGAATGCATGGGAGAATAAAGTGGAGACAATTCTTAGAACTATGGGCATCGTCATCTATCCAATAGCAGGACTCACCATGCTGGGGACCTTCTTTAACACCTTGGGTGTTGATATCAAACTGATTTGAACCTGAATTTATTATACACATTTTAATACTGTGATTTGAACTAAGAGTCACTTCTATTGGCCAGTACCACATCCCAGTTGTATCTCAAGTTCTGGTTCTACCTGTGTGTAACTTTTTAAAAAAATATATTTTATTGATTTTTTTACAGAGAGGAAGGGAGAAGGAGAGGGATAGAGAGTTAGAAACATAGATCAGCTGCCTCTTGCACACTTCTGGGGATGTGCCCGCAACCAAGGTACATGCCCTTGACTGGAATCGAACCCGGGACCTTTCAGTCCACAGTCCGACGCCCTATCCACTGAGCCAAACTGGTTTTGGCATACCTGTGTGTTACTTATTCCCCACTCTGCTGGCTTTACTTCTGAGATCCAGGGTAGGCCAAGGCTCAGGCCAGGTTAAGTGTGACATGTGCTATAATCTCTTGCTTCTTCTATTAGGTTTTCCTTTTAAATTAAAAAAAAAAAATCCCTTCATTTTCTGTAAGAGTTATGAGTTCCATTCAGCCAAAGGTTGGAGAAACTTAAAAGACCTTTCTCATTATTTTGTCCTGGTAGTTCAACTTCCCTCTGGTTTTACTTTTAGCATTTTGTTACAGGCTATGATGTCTTAGGCCAGTGGTTGGCAAACTCATTAGTCAACAGAGCCAAATATCAACAGTACAATGATTGAAATTTCTTTTGAGAGCCAAAATTTTTAAACTTAAACTTCTTCTAATGCCACTTCTTTAAAATAGACTCTCTCAGGCCGTGGTATTTTGTGGAAAAGCCACACTCAAGGGTCCAAAGAGCCGCATGTGGCTTGCAAGCTGCAGTTTGCTGACCACGGTCTTAGGCTATCCTTATCACTTCTATTTTCTTCCCTGCTATTGTCTCTTTCTCTTCTTATAATCTATTGTCATGCTCAGTATACCCTACATAGCATGCAATTTTAGCCAGTTTGCTGCTTTTTTCCCCCTCAAGTTTCAATTTAAAGTTCTTGACTCAGTTGGGTTGTTTTCTGCCAAATGATTCTGTCAATCACATTGGTCAGTGTGAGAAAGTTCATTGAAAAATCCTGTCTAGCTAAAAAGGTTATTAGAGAAAACATAGACTTTAACATTTAGTATTTAGTCTAAGTTGTTTTGAAATGGGATTTAATGTCCATGTGAATGTGAATATATATTATGAATGACAGTAATATGACAGAAGTAGTTGAGAATAGGAAACTGTAACTCTTGCCTCTCTCTGTTAATAGTATTGACTTTACTTGATCCTGGTAGCAATTGAGAGACATGATCTTCAACTAGTAGACTCTGTTCACTGTAAATACCCCAGTTTTCTCAAGAAATAGTTGAGGTCTTTAGAGCCTGATATGAGTACTGATTAAGAGAAACACAGGGGTGAGGAGAAGAAGGGGAGATGTGGATCTCTCTAGTTGTCCCTGCTCCTCAGTGTAGCAGGTGCTTACTGCAGGCACACTGAGCTTGGGCAGAAGTCATAGTACTCAGAAGTATGCTGGCAGCACAAACAGGGAGCAGCCTCTGGATGCTGTTGCAGGCTCTGCCGTGTACACTTGTTTTCTCTGTCTCCGCATGGAGTTCAGCACTGTGTCCACAGTGCCTCGTTGTGAGGAAAGCAAGTCCTTCTTTACACGCACATATGTTTAACCAAAGTATTTACAAAAGGGGGTCTGCTTGGAGCCACCACTGAGTTTCTACACATACCTTTCACTGGGCCTTTGTAAAGCTCTCTGCCTCCCCCCACCCCGCCCCCACTCCTGCACTTCAAACTTATTAAAAAAGACTTCTACAGGTCTTCCCAGAATCAGTTCATTTCCTAGCATGCCTTTTTTTCTAACCATCTGCCTTGCCCATTCCTCTCTTATTATGACCCCAAGTGTTTGGAGTTCACTTATGCAGCCATGAAATGTAGTTTTTCAGTCATTTGCAAGTATTGCTGCTTGTAGAGCCCATGGCGCTTTTATGCTTTGGAGGTTTATAGAATGGAAAGCAGGTGCAACCAATCTCCAGGCAGCCTAAGCTGAAGGAACACCACCTTAGAGGGAGGACATACAAAGTCCACTCTGACATTGGTGTTCTGTGGTTCATCTCTACCTTCACAGCTTTTTTAAAGACACAGGTACATGCTTTGAAAGTTTTGAATTCATTGTTTTACATCTATTAGTTCTACTTCCCCAATTGGTTGTGTGAGATTTTTCAAGGCAAGAAATATCTTTTGTTTCTTATCTGTCTCTTAAACTTCACACTGTCATGTGGGCATCCAGGAGCTGTTTATCTCGACAACAATGGGTGATTTGCTGATTCACCAGAACAACAGGTTAAAAGTTTCCCTCTCAAAAGTCCTGTTCATGTGGCAATGGTGACCATTGAGAAAAGGATAGCTAATCAGAGCCTTGCCTGCCACTTAGTGAGTTGGGAGAGAAACTGCCAAGTGCGGGTAGGCTCTGGACTTTGGTGTCCTTTAAGAATACAAGCCGTATGGGGAGATCCCATGCAGTTTTGGGAGTAGCAGTGTCTCTGACAGACTCTGCCTCAGTTGGAACAATTGCTGAAGGAATTCCTTAGTTCAAAGGACTGTTTGCTTTTATTTAAGTTGAACTCTGAGTAGCTAGATTTGATCTGTTCTTACAGAGGAAGCCACAGTTTCTTTGGGAAGTGTGCTTTTGCAGATTTGAGGTGTCCAATAAATTGCCTGCCCTTCTATGCCCAGTGATAGTCCTTAGCATGCATTCACAGTGGAACTGGGGGCTGTTTTCTCATTGGTTTTATCTCCAAGCTTCCTAGGTGCTCTACTCTGCCCTTGGTCTACTGCTTCTTTCTCTTCTTTCCCATTTAGTCATTTTGATTAGTCACATCCTGCCTGTGAGACAGCAGGCCCATAATCTAGGAAAGATGTGATTTTTTTCTCTGTTTGTTACAGTTCAACTTCCCCTTAAATCCCCCTTTTTAGGTGCTAGGAGAGAAGTTTGGGGAGAAATAGGGTGAAGTCCTATTGAAATGCTCATGTGGTATTTAATATTACAGATTTCCCAAGGACTGGTGTATGTGCATATAAAACCCCAACACCAAGGGTTTTGTTTTTAAGTTGTCATATTTGAATCTCTATAGTGTAGCCATAAAAATAGCATTGATACTGTTTCTGAAGATTTCCATGTAAAAACAATGAATTGTAGTTTATGAAACACTATACACATACATTAACAGCAGTTTTCATCTCTTTTGAAAATTTCAGTTATCCTCTCAAAACTTATGGGTGCTTATAGTTAATGAAAGCCACCTAGGATGTAGCATCAAGACTATGATTGTCCCCTCTATCCCCTGAGACACAAAAATCAAGAATATTCTTTTAGGTTGGAGTGGTAGGACATGGTGTACCCTCCCTATTTCTGCCAGCTGGAGAAGACAAACTATTCAATGTTACTCTTGATGGGCAGAGTGAAAGAGTGGATTATACTGCTCTGTGGGGCCTGAGGTTGAGATGAAGACAGTTTCTGGTTTGTTAGTGGTTAATTGGTAGGTTTGTCTCAGAGCTGAGCCCTGTACTCTTCCCTATTAATAACCTTGGGATTGACTGGTGAGGCCTAAAAAACATCTGTCACCTGCTCTGACTCATCCAAGTTAAGAGTGAATCTCAGAAGTCTCAGGTTTCTTCAGGAAGTTAAGATCAGAAATCCTTTATGAGATCAGGCTGAGGTGAATTTTCTCTTCAGTAAGCATGAATCATTGTCTACAACAAAGCAAAGGTGCTGTAATCGTATGTTTATAATAGAATGATATTTTCTTGGTGATTGGGCATTTGGAAGTCAAGATATTTTATAGCCATTTTTTATCCACTAACATTTTGAAAAATGTTAAAGTGCAAAGTCTTAGAAAATACACTAAAAGAGATTAAGATTTCTTCGTCTTGGAGAAACAGAGACTAAGAAAGAACATGATTAAGGTTAAATGATTGCAATGACTACCGACAAGACTAACACAGATATATTCTCCAAATAGTGAACATCAAAACTATAGGAAGCTTCCTAAAAATTATCCTCTGCTAGAGTTAGAGTTCATGAGCTGGAAACCTAAATACAGAATGAAGGTTCAGTGTAAATTTTAACAGTGGTGAACATTTATTGGGTTACTTCCATGTGCTAAGTTTGTTATTACATTATCTCATTTACTCTTCATAGCAACTTTGGTGGGGAGATCTATCTCCATTATACAGATTAGGAAGCTTGAAGGTCAGGTAGGTTTTATAATTTGTCCAAGCTCACCCAGACCAGAAATGGTGGAGCTGGGATTGGATACTGATGGTTCCTTCACAGGATATTAGGGAAGGCCTAGGGTTTTTAGAGACCATTTCTTGTTTGTTAAGTTTGCCATCCCACACAGGGAATATAGTTAACAATATTGTAATAACTGTATGTGCTGTCAGTTAGTTACTAGCCTTATTGGGGGGATCACTTTGTGAGGTATATAATGTCTAATCACTATATTGTACATTTGAAATTAATAAATATTTTATGTCAACTGTAATTGAAAATTTTTTTTAAAAGATTTCTGTCCCTTTTAAAATTACTTATACTAAAATCTGGTGATATCCACATGGCATTTCTTTTGTTCTATTTTTCTTTAGTAACTCTCTTCTTAAGTAGGTCATTATTATAGAATCTTAGGATGGTGTCCTTGAAAGAGATTGGCTGGACTGCATCTTGCCCTCTTTGAGACAAAGCACCCCCAAAACACAGGAGATCTTCTCAATTGTTTAGGGATAGTGAGAACTTATTTTTGCTAATCTTGGACATCTGCAGGAAGGACCCCCCACTAAGTAAAACTATCCTTTAATAGACTGTTCTGACAGTCAGGAAGTTTATGTAAAGCTAAAACCTCACCGACACAACTGTCTTTATAGGGGAAGTTAGAAAATGACTAACTACTACTTCTTGTAAAATTCCATTATTCACTCAAGCCACTGTGGAAATGTCATTCACTGGTTGTTCACTGAGTACCTACTGTGTGCCAGGCATTATACTGAATTATGCTGAATGTGACCTTGGAAATCTTCATGAATAACACTAGGCAACCCAGCCACACTGAATAGTTTAGAGTCAGATTTTTAACTTTTTGGATGATAATGATAATTTGTACCCACTGTATATTATTTAATGCTTACACAACTCTCTGAGATAATATTATCAAACCTGTTTTACAGATGAGGAAATTAAAGCTCAGCAACATTAAGAAACACACAGCAGGGCCTTGATGAGGTGCCCTCCTATAGAGAATAAATTTCAATATAGTACTTTCCAGTTATTCAAATGCTTTTACTTATATTATCTCATCTAATTTTGTAAAAAGAATGATAGTTGTTGTTATTTATTCATTTTACAGGTAGCATTAATCACTTCTAGATATTATATAGATAATATTGCCAGGAGTGTCAGATGACTTATCATGTAAAGCCTAGTTTATGTACTGCTCACAATAACCCTAATAAGTACCATTATTTTCATTTTCCAGATGAGCCATTGAGGCACCCAAAGTTTAAGTGCTTTGGTTAGTGCAGTGAGGAGCTCTGCCCAGCCAAGTACACATAACCCCTTTTGCTATATTCACTTTACCATGTTATGCTGCCTCGTTTTCCATGTGGGGAAACTGAGATATAGAGCATGCTAACACGGCTGAGGTCATACAGCTTATTAATAGCAGAGCTGGACTCCAACTCAGATCCTTTCCTCACTGTTTTCCTGTCACTGGGCTGCCTTTCTGTATGAGGAGAACTGGGTGATGGGGGAATAATTTTAAATCTATAGCAAGTCTATTAACTCCAATGCAGATGTGTTTTAACCATGGAACTATCCCTGTGTCACCAAGAGTTGTTTTTTTTTTTTTAAGACAAAAGCTGTATCTTACATCCAAGTTTAGTTCCCCAATTCCTTTGTGATATGTTTAACTTTAATAATTTTCGTCACTCCTTGCATTTCTTTGCATTTTTTCCCCATTTGGGAGCATGGTGCCCCAATTCTACTAGTGACAGCATGTCACAGGAGAGGAATGGACACTCAGGCCACACTGCTTTGCTCAAGAAGTCATCTGGTGATATTAGAGTAGAACTCAACCCCAACTGTGAGTCCTCTGTGCCCATCTCAGCTCTGTGTTTTTTTGTTTTTGTTTTTAAATATATTTTATTGATTTTTTACAGGGAGGAAGGGAGAGGGATAGAGAGTTAGAAAGATCGATGAGAGAGAGACATCGATCAGCTGCCTCCTGCATGCCCCACACCGGAGATGTACCCACAACCAAGGTACATGCCTTTGACTGGAATCAAACTTGGGACCTTTCAGTCCCCAGGCTGATGCTCTACCCAATGAGTTAAATTGGTTTCGGCTGTGGTTCTTGACCTTGGTGTCTACTGAAAATGTTGCTGAAAAAAGGTCTTGCCTTTATTAGGTTGCTTCTGGTGCTGTAAGGAACACGTCTTTTCCCATATGAAGATCATTTCCCATTTTTCTGAATAGTGAATTACATTAACGGTTAAAGCAAGGAAGTCAGTATCAGATACATAACAAGGACCACTCACTCAGATTTGAAATGCTGCCAATCTATATAATCTCAACCTTGAATATTTTAAAGTACAAATGTTCATTACTTTAACAATCAAGTATCCTTTAGATTTCTGAAGGAAGAGTTTATAGTCACAATTTACACTAATATACTTTTATTCAAACTGCAAACTCAGGTAAAAATGTTTCTTAAAATAGAATAGGATGAAATTTTTCTATATATTTGTTGATAGAGTAAATATCAGATAAATATCCAGATGTATTTAATTATTTTGACTCAAGAAAAGTATGTCCTAGACAGTCTTTAAATAAATTGTTTCTGAATTGAACAAATAAATAAAAAATAACTGAAACAAAATGACTTTGTAGAGAAAAACCGAGAGTATTTAAAAAGAGGAATCATATCAGAAAAACCTATGTCTTGTTATTCTCATTTTTATTTTTAGAAATAAATTTTAATTGACTATCCAAATATTTTAATAGTTTTTGAAAAATAAGCTTTTCATATTCAGAGGCTGACATGATGTGGGAATAATTTTAAACCTATTGCAAATTCATTAACTCCAGTGCAGATGTGTTTTAACCATGGAATTACTCTGGTGTTACAAAGAGTTTTGTATGTTTTTTTAATGTTTTATTGATTTTTTACAGAGAAGAAGGGAGAAAGATAGAGAGTTAGAAACATCAATAAGAGAGACACATCGATCAGCAGCCTCCTGCACGCCCCCTACTGGTGATGTGCCCGCAACCAAGGTACATGCCCTTGACCAGAATCGAACCTGAGACACTTCAGTCCGCAGGCCGACGCTCTATCCACTGAGCCAAACTGGTTTCAGCAAGAGTTTTTTTTTTTTTTTAAAGAGAAAAATTAATACTTACTGAGTGCCTTCTATGCTAGTCCTCTATTCATACTTTTCTCCTGTAATCATCACATCCCTGTGATTTAGATATTATTATTTCTCTATCCCTTTTACAGATGAGGAAACTGAGGCTCAGAGTCACTGATTAAATAACACAAGATTACAGTTAGAAAGTAGAAGTCTAAGAACCTGAACCTAATTCTGAACATTCCAAAATCCATAGATATTCTAATATATAAAGCTGTCTTGTGAATGGCCTAGTATATTATAATTTTAAAAATTAACAAACACTTTTAAAATTAACAAAAATGTTTGAAAGTAGAAAAAAAATGTTAAGAGAAATGTGCTTGTGATTCTGTTTGATTAGCCCTCAAGTAAGACCAAAACAGTGTGAAATATACACTTTTCTGCCCTGGAAATATAGAGCAAGTTTACGTTTTTTTCTTATGCAGACTGAAGCTCTTGATAAATCCACTTGGGCCTTGATTTGAGTTTGTTCCTCCAGGAAACTCATAGAAATACCCCCAAACATATCATTGATGGTCAGCAGTGAACCCTAACAAGTTGGCCTCCCATGATTTTTATTATTACAGTGACTGTAGGTAACACTAGGTCACATTCCCAAAATGTGTCACCTTTTTAAAACATATTCCAATGGGTTTAAAGACATGTCCCCATTTTCCTGTTTTGGATCATTTTTCTTATTGTCTGGATGATGATGAAGTTTTTTAAGGTCTTCATAGTAGCTGACTTTCAAATTAAGTTTTGCCTTTTTGTAAAGGTTATTTTCTGGAGTCATTTTATCAGGAGAATAATATAACCAGCTCCCCTCCATTCTATTCTTCTCACATGCTGCCTACCCTCTTCTCATATCTGCTCCCACATCAGTGCTAGCAGGTGACATCCCTCCGACCTGCTGGGGATAAAAGCAAACCATGCTAACATGGGGCATCACACACTATGAAAGCCGGAAAGTACGCCTAAGAGAGTAGCGGGGTAGGCCACAATGGAAAGCAGGAGTCTGTCTGTTCCTTAACTAAGTTAATTATTCAAAGGATTTTTAAACGTTAAAAGAAATAAGGAATATATGTTTACTGGAATAAATGAAGTACAGAGAGCAAATAAAATGGAATTCAGCTTTGCAAAGATAACTGAAGCAGATTGTTTTCTAATGACGGTTAGACTTTCTAAGTAGACATATTTATGTGAGAGACAAATAGTCCTTCCCTGTGATTCATTTTGTTACTTTTATTGATACCCCAAATATGTCTAGGTTTGTGCTATACAGGGCCTGAAGGGATGGGGTTGTAGGGAATCAATATACCGTGCGCGCACGTGTGTGTGTGTGTGTGTGTGTTTCCACCCTGTTTTATCCTGTCTGGGTTGTGTGTTCTAAGGTCACAGCAGCTAGTATACTAAAGATTTTTTTCTTTTTCCCAGACCCCAGGCAGGCACAGTCTTCCCCACCGTGGTCCTATGACCAGTCTTACCCCTCCTACCTGAGCCAGATGACTTCCCCGTCCATTCACTCCACCACCCCGCTATCTTCCACACGGGGCACCGGGCTCCCTGCCATCACCGATGTGCCCAGGCGTATTTCAGGTAAAGACCACACTTGAACTTAAAACTCACTCCCGTGCAGGGGTGGGCTTGGGCTTGCAGGATGGGCCATATCTGTCTTACCTGTGCTCACAATAACTCTCTCAGATGCAAGTGGGCCAGGGCTTGACAACGGGTAGACCGGGTCTTCTAAATTAGGGGGTTATCACATATTATCTCAGGTTAAGTCAAAAACCCTCCAGAGATGACACATTTCCTAAGGTGACTGCATGCCACCAGTTTGTGTCCTGCTGCATTATACCCCCGGTGGGCCCAGCCCCCCATCACCAGGGCCTTCTCCTGAGGGTCTCCTGTCAGGCCTTCCTCTGCTTGTTCCTTTCTTTTCCTAACACCTGCCTGTGAGCCAGATGACAGAGGTATGGCATACCGCCCCCCCCCCCCCATTTCTAAAGGCTTTTAAGTCCCAGGAGTCTAAGCTAACCAGCTTCAGGAGAGAGCAGCTGCACACTTAAGATCCATATCACAAACTAGTTACTTGAGGTGCAGTGAGGCCTGCAAGGGTTTTAAAAGGCCACTTGTGGCTTCTGAGCGGTCAGCTCCGCCCAGGGCAGGCTTTCTTGCTCTCCACATGGCAGCTCCAATGCTCACATGTCTACTCTGCCAAAGACACCACAGAGACCGGTGGCTTGCAGTGGTGGCCTCTCCATCATGGAGAACCCCTCATAGAGAGCTAGGACGTGTCCACGAAGACTTCCAACTCACAGGTCCACCTACAGGCTGTTGGCCAGCCCCGTGAGTCCTGTGAATAAGAAATAAATCTCTCAGCACACCCCCACCATACATACTAGGGCATTGTCCGCCCCTGAAATAGTTGCCTCCAGGGCACATAGTCAGATCCTATTGGTCAGACACTGCTCAGCAGTTGGGCTCCAGGCACCTGTGACTCCTGGCCAGGTTAATGCCTCTCTCTCTCTCTCTCTCTCTCTCTCTCTCTCTCTCTCTCTCTCTCTCTTTCTGTCTCTGTCTCTCTCCCGCTCTCCTTTTCTGCAAAGCTCGATGCCGTTTCTCACTCCGCTGAGTTGCACCACTGCCAAGCTGAAGCTCCACCAGCAGGCTTGCAGGTTTTCATTAGTTCAGTCTCCTTTATTTCTTTCACCTGGGGAGAAGGGACGGCTTTGCTTCTCCAGCAAATAGCAGGGCTCTCTGGTCCCAGTGCCTTCATATTTCCTGCCACAGATGGACTCCCGTGGGGGTGAGTAGGCAAAGAAGGGATGGAGGGAGAATGTTTCACGCCTTTCATTCTGACTGCCGGGTTCCTGAGTCACATGCTTTTGATTGGGGAATGGTGCCGCGTAGAGAACCTTAGCTATCATTTCCCTTGATTGGAATGATTGTCTCCTCCAGGCAAATGTCGATTAAAAACACAGGGAAAGACAAGGAAGGCACAGGGTTCTGATCAGGCAGGCTTGGGTGGCACCAGAGACAGTGCTGGATGGTGTCGGGTCCCTTCTGGTCACCCCTCTTGTGTGTTATCCTGGGTGTCCTGTGTTGCACAGGCCAACACGACACCGTGTCAGGACGGATTTGTGCCAGCTTGCTTCTGTTAGGGTCCTCTGGGTTCCCACCTGTGTGGCTGAGGCGGGTTTGCCATTTGTCCTCTGGCAGCTCTCAGAGGGAAAGCCTCTGGAAGTGGCAGAAGCTTTAGGGCACTTCCCTCCGCCCCACCGCTCTTTCTTACTGAGTCTGCTTGTATATGAATTCAGCGGGGAAGCCATTGAAAATAACCCTGAGAGGTATTTCTCATTTGCATGTGTCATGTAGGACAGCCAGGTTATTTTGAGTCTATCTCCCAATGTGAAAATGTCCATAAACAGAGGAGGCCAAAGGGAGGAACGAGCCTCTGCTTTAAACTGGTTCGAAACGAGTTCAGTCCAGCTTTTCCCTCCCACCCCAACCATCTCTATGAGTTGTTACTGGCAGAGCGGAACAGTGCCAGGGTGGGAGGGTCTGTGTAAACACTGAAGTGAGGAGAACAGAAAATCCCTTTGGTCAGCAGCACTGGGAAGCAGGAAGAAAGAACTAGGCGTGGAGTGTCACGGAACCGGAGGGACCCTGCTCTACCTGCGCGGCTTAGGGACCAAGTTACCTATGATGAGCACCCTTTTCACTGCCCTGGTGACCAATGCTAGGCACCTCCATGGAGAGGGGCCTGTGTCATAAGTGCCCACGTGCCAAGGTGCATGGTTTCTGTTTCCTTATCTTCCCCCTCAATGTCTGTAGCTATCCCTAAGGTCCAGGCCTGCATTCTCTGTGACACGGACAGCTGCCATACTAACATTGTCTCCATCGCTAAGCAGTCCTGTGTTCACCTCTTCCAGTGCTTTCCCATTTCATGTTTTTGTGTGGAGTAATCAGTTCCCATCCCCAAATAGGAAGGGATACATAAAATATTCTCACACCATCACGGGTGAGAAAGAATAGGATGGGAGTTCACACTCAGGCTTGAAGCCTAGCTCATACACCTACAGGACACATTTCTTCTCTGAAACCCAGTTTTACTATTTGTAAAATAGGGATATACTATTTCTCTTTAAGGTTACTGTGTGGATTAAATGACATGCTTTATGTAAAGTGCTTAGGACGGGCCTGACACACATTATGTGCTAAATAGATTGTAGCTGATATTCTGGAGCTAGACCTGTTGTGCAAAAATTGTATGTCTATATATAATTTGCAGGCGAGCCCTGGCTTAAATATATCAAGTAGATAACAATCTAAACTTTCAGAGGTTATTATTTGCTTTATAAAATGGGTCACCACAGAACATATTTAAAATAAAAGCCTTTGAAATGAGTTAATACTCATATGCATTTGTAAAGCACTTAATACTGTGCTTGGCACATAGAAATACTCAGTAAATGTTTGTCATTATTACCATTATCATTCTGTAGATTTACCAGGAATATTTATAGAGCTAAAACAATTGAGAACCATTTACATAAAGCCAGTAAAGACTAAAGAAAATAACTATTCAATTATATCTCAGAAAATAGAAAATGTTAAATTATATTTACATGTCACTGGGCTTGATAATGTTTTTCTCTGAAAGAGCATAGGAATAAAAGCAACCAGAAGGCTCTTTCTGAAAGACATGTTCCTAAAGAAATTCTGTTTCATCCTAAAAGCCCATGATAAAGAAAGGCATAATTTAATCGATTTAATTACCTTCAGAGATCTGATTTTACAACTTGCTTTTTGGTATCCTTTCTTATGAGTAATGTTTCAAGTATGGATACAAATTCTAGAACTTAATGAATGACAATGATATTATATTATTTAGTTTCTTTAGTCTTCCACAAATCCCTTGTGGAAGCAAGTTGTAAGTAAAATAATATTATAATGGTATGTTACCCACAATCTCTATTGCAAAGAATGATACACAACCAGATGTCTTAAAGCTCATAGTTACAATACAAACTCAGGAAACATTTTCTTAACCTTGAATATCCTTAAATATTATAGCAAGAATAATAGCAGCATGTGTAGGATTATGACTGATCAATACATTATTGTCAAGTAATTGACTAATAGCCTCTACCTTACCATAATGAGACATTACAGTGCAGAAGCAGCCCTGTAGGGATTGGCCTCCCTTTCTCACCACACTTACTCTGATAATTGTGACCTCATCACAAAGTACGTAATCTGTATTTCAGTAGCACCCCATCTAGAGTGATTTTACACATTATCTCATTTTATCCTATATGCCCCTAAAAGAATATTCACTATGCAGAGGTAGGCAAAGTTAAAGAGGAAGCATGGCAAAGTTAAAGAGGACCAGTGAATCTGACAGCCACCCTAACCACGGCCTGTCTTTATCATCGTAATCATGTTATCTCCCATGGCATTTATGAAGTTCAGAGCACTTGTAAGGCTTGACACAAAGATTGTAATTACTTTTCAGGAGGTCATTACCAAACACTGTGTGAATAAAACCTCACAGACTTCCAAAATGTATTTTATGTAATTATCCTACCGTGAAAAGAAGCACAGTTTTGTATCAAGTCTGCTTTTTTGACTTGTGGGTCAGATGATGAACTGTTGTCAGCCTGCTAAAAGAGTTTGTTCATTGAAAATACACGCCTCCTTTATCACCCACCTGCATGAAGTAGCTCAGATGAGCCCAAGTCTGCGTCCCTTTTTGGCATCCATGAGGTAGAAGGGAGAGACGCTGGTATTTTTTTCTGTGGTCTTGGCCACTGTGCCTTTGGGCCGCTCTGATGCTTTCTGGAGGTCTCTTGGAGACTTAGGACACAGGAATGAGATTCAAGGGAAGGGCCTACGTGCTCTCTGCCTGTGTTACTTACTCCCAGAGACCAATACATATATGGATGATTTTTCTCTGCATTTGTAGGGCCTTTTATCACAAGACAATTAAAAACTATAATCTTTCTGCCCTGGCCAGTTTGGCTCAGGGGATAGAGCGTCTGCCTACAGACTGAAAGGTCCTGGGTTTGATTCCAGTCAAGGGCATATGCCTGGATTTTGGGCTAGATCCCCAGTGAGGGGTGTGTAGGAAGTAGCCAATCAATGATTCTCTGTTACCATTGATGTTTCTGTCTCTCTCTCTCTCCCTTCCTCTCCAAAATCAATAAGAATTAAAAAAAAAACACACTATAATCTTTCTGAAGGTTACTTGTTTTGTGTAAGCCAATAGTCTTGAATTTCTTTCAAGACATTTAAATATAAAAAAATTCCACTTAACTACACAGAACATTAAAGAGGTCTCTGTTTTTATGACTCTTAGTCGCTAAACTATAATATTTTCAAAGGTCAGCAGAATGGTCATTAGTGTAATAAATAAAATGACTAAAACTATTTTATTGCTACCACAAAATCTAGAAATTGCTAGTGGAAAAAAAACCTTCCTTTTATCATTAAAGGTATATTGGGATGATGGTTTCATGTAATTTAAAAACCAGTGGGGATTGATGCAGTTCATTTTTAAATGACCCTTATAACTGAGTTCCTATCAAGTCCCTTGAATCAAGGTTTGAAACCAGCAGCTTCAGTAATGTGTGCATATACGTGGACATAGCCAGGACATAGGAGGGAGTGGTGCCCTAAGAGAGGTTAAAAGGAAAACTCCCACAACTAATACCAATAAACCAGAATGTTGAAGCTGTAGTTCTACTACAGTAAAACAGTAGAACATCCGCTTTTTACTATAGGACCCTTCCTTTATTAAGAGCCACCTGTTTGATAGGCCCACCTCTGCCACAGTAGCCACGGGCAAGTGATTACATTTAACAGGATCCACTTTTATTTTGAAGGAGTTCTCTGTTTAAAGCCACAGAAGGGGAAGACATTAAATGTAATGAACCTTAAACAAAGGCAAGTCCTGTGTTACCAACTAAATGTTCAATCTTCTTCTCTATTCTATTGACTGTGACTTGTTGGGTTATTTTTGCATTCTGTGAGGAGAACTTCATCTTGCTTTCTCTAAAAATGGGCTATCTTCTGGCATGAGCAGAGGATGTCTTTATCTTATTGCCAGGGGCCCAGGTTCAGGGTGTACCTGGGCCCCAGTTTGTTGTAACTTTGGAGTTACTGGTGCTGAGAACCCAAGAAGTGATTTCCATTCTGATTAGGTCAGTTGGGGATAGTTGGCCCAGCTTGCAGAGCTGACTAAACTTGGCTATGTGACGGGTTCCTGTTATTTGTAGCTAGACCGAGGTACCAAAGCTTGGAATGAAATGTGTGTACATGGTTTGACGCTTACTTTCTGCATGGTTCTTGTCAGATGTTTTTGGTGAGGCTTTATCTTTGATACGGGTATAAGCACCCACTCGTGGAGAAAGGATTTGGCAGTGAAAGGAATCATGCTTATGCAGGGATGGCAAAGACCTGGTTAGGAATTTGATTGAAAGACTTGCTGCAGTCAGTCCCTCTCTTTTTTTAAAAGGAGACTTGTGAGCTTACTTTGCCAGAAGTATTAAAGTTACCTTTCTAATGACACAGTAGCCTCTGTGGTTCCCTGGGATCTGAGAAGAGGGTACAGGCAATGTAACCGAGGAAACCCGAGTTTTAGTTTCATTGTCACTGATGATTCTTTGCACTATTCTCTGATGTGTCAGGGTGTTTGTTGTGCCTCAACTGTCTCATGTAAGTGACTACTCAGAATTGCCGATGCACATGTCTCAGAGGTTCTGCAAAGACTAAGATGATGTCTGTCCAGGCATTTGTTGATTCTAAGGACTGTTGGGAAAGAAAGTTTCTCTTACCTAATAAATGCCTGTGAGAAACTAAATTGTGTCATTAACTTCAAAAGAGTAAAAGCAGGCGATTACATATATTTGTTTTGAAATTAATACTTTATTTTAGAGCCATTTTCGACTTACAGAAAATTTGAGCATATGTGTACAGATTCTACTAGTAAACTCGCCCCCTCCTCCTACTTTCTTATTACTAACCTCTTGCATTTGTGTGATGCATTTGTTACAGCTGGTAACCCAGCATTGGTTCATTATTATTAACTGTAGTTTACATTAGGGTTCACTCAGCATTGTGCACTTGTATGGTTTTTGTCAAATGCATTAAATGCCATGCATCGCCCATTACAGAGTCATGCAGAATAGTCTCATTGCCCTAAAAATCCCCCGAGCTTTCTCTATTTATCTTTCCCTCTGTGCCTCCTAGGCCCTGGAAACCACTGGTCTTTTTCCTGACTCTCTATTTTTGCCTTTTCCAGAATGTCCTGTAATTGGAATCATACAGTATGTAGACTTTTCAGTCCAGATCTTTTCACTTCGAAATGTGCACTTAAGCTTCCACCCTATCTTTTCATGGCTTGATAGTTCATTTCTAAATACCACTAAATATTCCATTGCAGGAATGTTCTAATATTTTTGAAAACATCAAGACTGCTCTCCCTACACTGGGAATACTACCACACTATTTCCTTTTGTCCCTGACTGTGTCAGCGATGTTTCTTTTTTAGAAAGTATTTCATGCATTCCTTGCTGGGAAACACTTCCTCTGCCCAGCAGTTGTCACCACATGGTCCAGATAATAGTTTTCCATATCACTGGTCCATTTTTTAATTAAATCTTTTTTTAGTTTTGCCCATAAGACCAGTTACTAAACATTTACCTTTAGGTGGTCATTCATATCTATTCAAGTACAGCACAGGCCCAGCTAAAAAAGAACAATCCATTTATGTGGCTACTTAGCTGCCTCCCCGAATAGTACAGTCAGCTCTCCTAGGGAGAGGACGCTCCTTTCTCTGAGGGATGCCTGGCGCGCCTCAAGTGTGTGGAGCTGGTTCACTCTTCCATGCGGCTTCAATGGCTGCATTCAGGGGCAGGACCCTGTCGAGCTTTCTCAGGCATCCCTTTCCCAGCCACCACTTTCCTCACAGCAAATCTCTCTCTCATCTCCGTACATTCATTTCTCACCTCTGTACGCAGGACACCCTCTCCTGTGTACATATCTTCCTTCAGTATCATAATTTGACCGCATGCCTTTCCCCTTTTAGGGGTACGCTTCTCAGGGACTGTGCCTGTGCCTTACCTATTCTTGAATCCCTGGCAGAGATTCTAGCACATAGAAGGTGCTCAGTTCATGGTTAATGAAACAAATATAGTGGACAAGAAGGTAGAAAAAAAGGGAGATGAGCATGTAGAAGAAAAAAAAATGGGGGAAAAAAGAAGAAAGAACAGCTTGTTCACCTGGAACAAGAAAGAGCAAAACCAGAGGAACTTTGGTTGCTGATAAGGACAGGAAATAGCACAGTAAGAGTGTGCATAAGCAGTATGTATTTTTATCTCTAAGCCTTTCTGCAATGTGTTTCATATTTAGAGCACATATCCAGCCTGCATCTGTTTCCAGAATTTGCTGCTAACAGTTAGTAATAATGCCAAAGCATACTTCAGGTCCAGCTTGCAACCAAGTGATCAAATAGAATTTTTTATTTCTAAATTAGAGTCTGACATTAATTATAGCCATCATGTAATAAAGTGTCAAAGTCTTTTCTGAGGAAACGATAGAAGTGATATCAACGGGGCTATACAAAACTGAAGCAAAACTCTTCCTCTAAAACAAAGCAAAATATCTCGTTTTGACAATGATCATTTCTCAAACCGTCTTATCTCCAGGCTGCTTTTTTCCCCCTTCTAGAGTCCTCCATCCTCCCCGTTTCTAGATCCTTGCTGTACAATAGGGGTTTCTGTCACCTCACTGTCCTGCTCCTTGGTCTCTGGCGCACTGCAGTTTGCCAGGGTCCCTCTGAATGCTGGAACCAGGAACCGAGCTCCTTTCTTCCCGGCCTCTGTGAAGGCCTCTGAAGCGGCCTTGGCCGTTGGTAACCACGTTGCCCTGTTTCTCACATCAGCCACTCAGTGAAGCTACATATCTTCCATTTTTTCACTCTTACTGATTTTTTAGCTCCAGGTAGGATCATTTATAATTAAACCTGTTAACATTATCTTATTTAGTTCCAATAATAGTATCTTGCTTTCAGGAACTTTGTGGATGTGTATAATGTCACTCAATATATTAGTGGCTTCTCTCATTCCTTCTTACCTGGAAAGAATTAATTTTAATTCACTTCAATCATTTCAGGTCAGCTTAACAAATACTAGGTCTACACCTAAAGGGTACCCAGGGAGGCAGTGAATAGAAGGGAACAGAAGATATTGTCTCTCCTTCAGGAAGCTTTTAGTCTCCTGTAGGCAATGACATCTTGCAAATATGATATAGTCACATGCCATAATAGGCAAACAATGCTCCACTTTTAGTGAAAGGAGGTATCTTTGCTCTGCTGCATAACCAACATAAAGCCTTCTCCTTTAAGAAATTAAAAAAAAATCAATTCCATTCCGCTCAGATTATACTGAGTCTGAGTTGCTCCAACAATTACATTTTTCAACTGAAAAAAAATTACACTTGTTGACATGTGTTGTTTCATAATGTTTCTTAAGATATGACAAGAATATGTAAGATCTTATCTTTTCCCCGTGAGACTGAAAGCCCCTCCAGGCTAAGGGCCTGGCCTTCTAATCCTTTGCTATGTGTCTGGGTGACTCCTAGTTTCAGGCTCTGCCTGTGGGTGCTCTGGGGGAAGTGCTTGCACTCAGAGAAAAGTCGCCCTGTAGTCAGAGCTGCTTGCTTCAGGATTACTTATGCTATGACAATTGCAAGGAGGAGTTGGCTTGTAGACCTAGAAGTGGGACTGTGTAGGAGGCTAATGACAATGGACATATACCTTAATTTCACATTCCATTACACAAATACATTCCTAGCAAATTATTATATTATAAAGTTTCCCACTCTCCTTAAAGGGGAACAACACCGTTAGCTCTATGCTATACACACACACAATGCACATATGCATGTGTTCACCTCTTTAACACATTTAGAATGAGTACACGTATAAATATTCTGGACAGGCCTATTATTTTCAGGAAACAGGACCATTGAAACACTATAGTTTAGTACTGTTTTGTTCTTTCATTGAGCATTGGTTTCTCAGGAAATAGTACTTGATTTCTGCTGAGAGAAAAGGGGATGAGAAGCTGAATGACTGTTTTGAGTTAGTTCTTAGGTTAATACACCCAAACAGTTATCAGGGGAAACTTAGGAAGATATATTTGAAAGTGGTGACTAAACATGTAAA
Organism: Lasiurus cinereus; assembly: GCA_011751065.1. Classification (NCBI taxonomy): domain Eukaryota; kingdom Metazoa; phylum Chordata; class Mammalia; order Chiroptera; family Vespertilionidae; genus Lasiurus; species Lasiurus cinereus. The sequence continues at coordinate 78,153,841 of JAAGEH010000018.1, read as the reverse complement.
AATCTTTTTTTTTAATAATTAAAATCCTATATGATAAAATACGATGACAGCACTTTAATTTTAATTGTTCAAATTCATTTTTAGATATTTTATTTTGAATAATTTAGTCATTTTCAGACTGTTTTCTTGAAGAACCAGTAGGAAGACATATATTATAAATTGAGTCAGAATTTAAGTTACTTGTAAGGCAAATCTAGGAACCCACTTGACATATTGTCTAAATAATTATTTTTGATGTGACTCTGAAGAAATTCCTATATTTCTAAATCCTTGAAAGTAATGTAAATGAAAATAAACTACTGCTCAGGCAACATTGTCCCTGAATATCTCAAAGGACAATGTGACCAACCAGAAACAGGGCAGCTAAGCATGGCAGACGAGAATAAGACCAGTGTTTTTGCATTTGAAGTTTTGCCCTCTCCCCAACCAACACAGTCACCATTCTAGCTAGTTTCCTATTATAATTAGTATAATGCTGTAGTTAATGGAATAATAGCAACAGATATAATGATGGTTATAAACACTCCACCCTGTGCCAAGGAGAGAAGTGATTCATGATAAATCAATAAGAAACCCATTGATGTGGTTACAATAAAGCCATGCATAATTAAGAAGAATCCTTTCTAAATAAAAACTACAAAGGAAATAGAAATAGGCTTGAAAAAAAGTTTGATAATAATGTTGTGCTCATCCTTATAAACACACACAAACCTGTAAGCTCCCAAACTACACCTTCGGAAAACAGTATATTCTCAGTGTTGCTTAAATGTGCTGTGGAATATTGGTCAAAGAGCTCAAAAAAGGAAAGTTGACCCCCTGGCCAGTTGACAGAAAAAGTTAAAGTTGTTTTCTGCCCTTAGAAGTCGTAGGTGTAACAGGTCCGCTACCTTTGGAACATTCACTGAGTCTTGGCTTTTCTTGCATTCTGACAGTGTTTTAATTGGTGAATTTAGACCATTGACATTCAATGTGCTTATTGACAGGGTTGGATTAATATCGCACATATTTGTTATTGATTTCTATTTGTTGCTCTTGTTATTTACCCTATTTTTCCTTCGACACTTTTGCTTCCTTTGTGGTTTTAATGCTTTCTTAGCATATAAGTTATGCTTCTCTTTTAACCTTTTTTAGTGGTTGCCCTAGATTTTGCAATATACCTTTACAACTATTTCAAGTCTACTCTCAATAACACTACATATACCACATCATAGGTAGTATGGGTACCTTATAAACATCTATATGTAGGTTTTGTGTGGACATAAGTTTTCAACTCCTTTGGGTAAATGCCAAAGAGTACACTCACTGCATCACATGGTAAAAGTATATTTAGTTTTGTAAGAAACTGACAAACTGTCTCCCAAAGTGGCTGTACCATTCTGCATTTCCACCAGCAATTAATGAGATTTCCCATTGCTCCATATAATCTATGTGTCTTTATATTCAAAGTGGGCCTCTTGTAGACAACATACAGTTAGGTCTTATGTTGTGTATTTAAGATGAATTCTAACAATCTGGGACTTAATTGGTGCATTTAGACCATTGATGTTCAAAGTGATTATTGATATAGTTGGGTTGATATCCCTTTGAAGGGTTAACCAAACCTCAAACAACCTCGTTAATCCAGCAAATGATTGAAGCATTTAAGTCGGGAAATGGATCTCAATTGAGAATTGAACCCAACACTGATAAAATAACAGTTGCTCAATAAACTTGTGTTGAATTAGTTTGTTTATCAGAAAACTTTTCTTCTAAGACCCAGGCATATGGCACGGTGACTAAACACTCATTGAATCATTGGCATTGTGTTGGAAATAGTGCTTGGTTGGGAATTGAGGAATCTGTCATCTAATTTTGATGTTCTTGAGCTGGTCACTTGATAATTTCTGTGGGTCTAATTTCATCAGGTATGAAATGAGTTAGTTGGGCTACATGTTCTCCAAAGTACACCAGAAGCATGAACATCTGTGAATCTAAAATAAGGCCTGAAAGAGTAAGTTTTGTCACAGAAAGCTTCTGTAATCACAGCAGAAAACCAAATACAGGTTCTCAATAAATTCTTATTTATAATAAGAATAAAGGCTATTATGAGTTAACTAGAGGCCCGGTACATTAAATTTGTGCACTGGGGGAAGGAGGTATCCCTCAGCCCAGGCTGTATCCTCTCCAATCTGGGAACCCTCGGAAGATGTTCGGCTACCAGTTTTAACTAGCAGTCGGACATCCCTCTCACAATCTGGTACTGCTAGCTCCCAACTGCTCACCTGCCTGCCAGCCTGATTGCCCTTTAACCACTCCCTGCCAGCCTGTTTGATATCTAACTGCTCCCCTGCCTGCTCAATTGCCCCCAACGGCCCTCCCCTGCTGGCCTGATCGCCCCCAATTGCCCTCCCCTGCTGGCCATCTTGTGGTGGCCATCTTGTGTAAAGGACATGGCAGTCAATCTGCATATCACCTCTTTATTATATAGGATAGGAACAACTACTATAGATTTGAAGAAAAGCTTTGTCTTGTTTGCTTCAGTTGATTCTGACGAGAAGCGACCTAAGCTCAGATGAGTTAATACCTAAAAACCAAGCACTTTAGACCAGTGGTTCTCAACCTTCCTAAGGCCTCGACCCTTGCATACAGTTCCTCATGTGGTGGTGACCCCCCACCATGAAATTTTGCTACTGTTATGCATCTTGATGTAAATATCTGCATTTTCCGATGGTCTTAGGCGACCCCTGTGAAAGGGTCGTTTGACCCCCAAAGGGGTCGTGACCCACAGGTTGAGAACCACTGACTTAGACCTTGGCCACAGCTGAACTTCTGTCCAAGGTGAAGTCTTGTGTATGTACATATGTATCAAAGTCTGCAGACAGATTGGAGAACCCCAGCTTTATTTAACATTACAGAACTTTATTTATTGATGTTTTACATGCTCTTGCATGGTTTTATGTAACTTATCTGTTACACCCTTTTTACCTGGAAATGTTTATCATGGAATGTAATTTCTCTAACTGAAGAATTGTAACAAAGTCCCTTTTAGTGAAACATTGCTGCCATAGTATTTTATGACCACGTGATAAAAATCTTTATTAATACAAATTACTATAAACATTAAGTTGGCTCATTTATTGAGACTGTTCTAGCCACTGGAGAAACAGCAATGAAGGAGACAGAAAGGCTCAAGGGCTTTTCCTCCTGGCATATGGTGTAGTCATTGAACACAGTCTTTGCAGCCAGATTCCCTGGGTTTAAATCTAGGCTTCTTCAGTCACTAGCTTTGTGATCTTGTGTATTTTACTTAGCTTGTCTGTACCACAATCTCTTCACCTGTAAAATGGGTTAATAATAATACTACCAACCTCAAAAGGTTGTTATGAGGACTTAGGGAGGGTTAATATACTCAAAGCCCTTAGATTAATAGTAGCTAAATGTTAGCTAATATTGGGGAAAGGTAGGCATTTGAAAATAAGGAAATATGATTTAGTAGGGATATGTACTGTAAAGAAAAGTAAAATAAGTGTGATGTGATGAGGAAGAAACATTTTAGCTGAGACCTAAACAGCAGGGAGTTGGCCCTGTGGTGGGAGGAAGGATGCTCAATGGCTGGAGTGCACAGAGGATGAGAGGAAGCAGAGAAGTAGCCCGGGGCCTCTACTGGTCAGGACTAGAAGTTTGGATTTGCTGGTGCATGCAGTGATAAGTCATTGGCAGATTTTAAGCAGGGTCACAATATAAATGGATTTCTATTTTCAAAGGATGTCTTTGGCTCTTTGGGGGAGAATTGTGCAAGAGGGTAAGAGAAGAAGCAAGAATGTGGTTAGGTGGCTGTAGCAGTCATCCTAGTGAGAGGATGGTGCCTTGTGCTTGTCTGTGGTGGAGGATGGAGGCTCTGAATGGGAGAGAGTGTTTTGCCTATATCATCAAAATGTTTTAGTAATGCTTTCCCCCCAGTGGTTAGTTTCCTTAAAAAGGAATAATATTGTATCTTATAAGTATTTAGTTTATGTTTAGGCATTGTTCATATGCCCTGTAATGAAGTGGTAATTCAGGAATTGCTTGACTTAGTAAATGAATACAGAACCAATAATCTGTAAAATTCGGACCAGAAATTCGTTTTGAGAGCTGAAGTGCTTGGCTTGGCTGTTTTCATTGACACATTAATCTGATTATTTCCAGTAGCGCCCCTTCCTTGGCATTGTGCAAACCCAGACTTCAGTGCAGTGAAGTGTAATGATGGGATTAATCTAGGCGATTGACCAGCATTATATGCTCCTTTCATCCTCTCAAAATGTAGGTAGCTTGTTTTGTGCCTTTTACACTCTGTGTACACACCCATTCGTTTTCCTGCTTTCAAGACGGAAAGAAATGAAAATCACTAGATTGGTATGACCAAGTTGGCTACACAGGTGCTCGTTAGCTGATCAGACCTGGAAGTATTTGGCAACAGCCTTAAAGTGAGAAGACTCCTGGATCAGGGGCTAGTGGTTAGTTACAAAGGGCTCGCAAGCCCACATCCTGCATTTGAGTAAAGTCAAGTCAGGGGAGACACTAGCCTCATTCTCCCTGTGAATGGAGTCCGCTCCCAGGACAGCTTCTTCCCAGAGGACTGAGAATTGGGGCATATCTTAAATCGGAAAGAACTTAAAGTGCTAAGGGGTGAGAAGCTTGTTCTAACCAGAATCTCATAAATACAAACCAAGGTTAAAGGAGGAAGCATTAAATAGCTGAGACTGTTGTATGACTATCACTCCTTTCTTAGGTCCTTTATCTGTGCCGTAAAAAGAAATTTCCCCTCTCCCCAAAACCTTCCATTGTGGCTCTAGAAATCAGCTCCAAGATCTCCTGAAGCTGTGAATAGTTCTGTATTTCCTGTTTGAAAGTTACTAAAGTCCTGTTTTCTGTGTACACAGTTTCCCCTTTTCCCTGGTATTCTGAGATGCAGAGGTATCCATACTGCAGTTACAAACATCTGTTGGTTTGTTTTCAGTCAGAGTCTGGGTGCACACTGCTCAATAAGTGATCTACTCACTTTATTTCATGGATTTTGAGTTTGGAAGCTCAAGCAAAGAACTCACAATGAAGCACCATTCACAGGTGTCAGCATTTCCTAGGATGGGAAATCTAAAATGGTTCCCAGGGAAACCTCTGTAGACTGGAGTTCTGGTTAATGGGTTGCTGTTTCTTTGGCTTTCAAACTAGTTTCCACTGTTCTCTGTGGCTTTGCCATTTAGACTGGAACAGTGACAGAGAATAGAGTCACCACCTTCCATGTGAGTGGGATGCAAACTAGAGTGAGAAATAACCGATAACAGCCCACTGTAAAAAATAACAGTCATCTTGACAGGAATAAAATGTAAAGATAGCATACTGCACTGGAAAGAGTGGTGTTTGCTCCCCAGGATCCAAGAGACCTGCCTCCTGATGGGCCAGAGGTGTCCTCCTCTTCACATGAAGGGTCCTCATACTCAGGGCCCCCTCCAATCCAACAAATTTGGTATGTCCTTTTTCACAACACCATTACAGTCCTGAAAGTCACTACAAAAGTGGGTAGGAAACAAATAACGAGGCCTATATTTAGGGGCCTTACAACTAGAAAACTGGGGATGTGGTTATGTTTCAGGCCCTCCATGCTGGTGTTGGAAGTGCCAGCCTGGGCGCAGAGCAGCTTTGTGCCAAGGTCCTGTGATGGCCAAACTGCGCCGGCGCCCTCCTCTCCTTTGCCATCTCCCTGGTGCCTAAAAGAGAAAAACGATTTCACCAAAGTGAACCTCACTCTGCCAACATTTTCATAAAAAGGTCAACTTCCAAAAGGCAAATTACAGAACTTTGAGATAAAAGTTGGAAAAGAATCTTTCTAAAAGTTTATAAAAGTCGAATAAGCCAGCACCACATTGGGGTTATATAGAAGGCAACTGGAGTCATTCAGAGTCAGAGGGAAAATATGGCAAGGAAGTAAGCTCTAACAAACATAACAAACAGGTTAGCGCTGAGGGAAACAGAGGAGAGGGAAGAGATGTGGACAAGCCCAGTCTGTGAGTGAGGACTCTGGTCCCCACAGCCTCATACAGGATGTGAGGAGGCGTGTGGCCAGGGCAGGTAGATGAAGAGTGGGCACCGGCAGGTCAGATGGCTGTCCTCAGAGGATGTTAGACATGACAGCTGGAGACTCGGCAAGGGCCACAGAACATGAAAAGAAAAACTGAAGTCACCAGAAAGAAGGCATCCTTGGGAAAACCTTGAACTCTTGTGCTGCTGTAAATCAGGAGCTCCAGACAGTGGGGATGGAGAAGACCCAGGACACTCCACTCACCTGTAACTCTGGCTTTTTGGATGGCAGAAATCACTGAAAGCTTCCAGGTAATGGACTCACATTAGGCTCTCAGACAAATTAAGAAAATAGGGGAAGAATTATAACAACTAAGTCCAAGGGAGATAGAAAATAAAAGCATAGCAAAACTTGGTATAAATAATTATATTATACATTCATAATTATATTTAGATAATGATCTAAGTGTACTAAAGATACTTTCACAGACATTGGCTCATGTAATCATCACAACATCTCACTCTAGTATAGATATTAGTACAGTTCCTATTTTTCTGGTAGAAAATTAGGGCTCAGAGACATTCAGAGACTTGTTCTAGGTCACTTGGGGAGAGAGGGAGAATAAAGGATCAACCCCAAGCTTTGCAGCTCCCACTCTGGTTTGTCAGGAAGCCTCCATACCACAACCAGACTCTCCTGGGGCAGCATATGGGTGTCATCCTCTGAAGAACTTTTGTCACATTCATCTTTCTGGGCTGCACTCTGGGACGTAACCCCAGCAATCCTAACAAGGTGGCCAGTGTTCTTGCTTGATGCAGGTCAGAGTTCCAAAAATAAGGTAACATTCACTGAGTTTCTACCAGAAATAAGGGTAGAAACATCTCCTAATTTTAGAAAACAAAATTTTATTCTAGAGGTTAAAAGTGCACATATTTGTGAAATCTTAAAACCTCAGAGTATATATTGTTATACCTAGGGCATGGTGACTTAAGCTACTTAAACTATGCCATCACACTATAGCCTAACCTGCAAGAGTTGGGAGGGTTGATATAAAATGTTATTTTAACTTCAGATAGTTCAGATCAGAACAATTTGTTTAAAAGAATATAGAACAAATAAGTAGACCACATAATATCTCATACTTAATATGTGAGCCTAAAGCTAGCCTGAGCCTCCTTTACTGCTAAATTGAATGGTGAAAACTTTCTAAAAAGCTAATAGTATTTCTGCTTTCTTTTGGCCTCTGTTGTAAACTTGTTAATGATTCTATTTTTTTTTATTCTGTGGAAAAAATAATCTAAATGTTCTAATTGGGGTTTTCTCTCTAGAGAGAAAACCTGGGAATATTTTGCAAAGTGGACATATCTCCTTTTCGAAAACTATAATACTGTATTGTAATGAATGGGCACCATCCTTAAGAGGCACAGTAATTCTAGTAGAATTTGCGAAGGTACATTGGGAAGGTTGTATGTATGTAGCAGAATCAGAACTTTAGAACTGGAAACCTGTGGAGATGAGTTAGTCACATTCTGACAGGGAGTGGAAGGGACCCGGCGAAGATCCCCCTGCTTGTTGGGGGCAGCACTGTGACCAGATCCCACAGCCCTGACGGCTAGTCCAATGCCCTCGGACCGTTTTCTCCTGCTACAGTTGTAATAGGCTGCTGGCATTTTTGTTGTTGTTATTGCTATGCTATACATGCCATTATCACCTGAAGAAGAAAAAGCTACCCCCAAATTACCTCATCCATGCCTTTCCTCTATTTATCCTAAAATCAAATCTCTATGAATTGACTGCACAGATGGTGCCCTGGATCTGTGGCAGCACCTGTCCAGTCACCAGCTGTTTGGTCCACTTCTGGCATGGACTCCGTGGACAGTATTCTCAGGCTGGGAAAATGGGGCTTGGTCTGTGGCAGTCAGAGAACTTACCCTGCTACTGGGTGCTTGTCTCACAGAGCACTCAGTCCTTCCCCTTTTGGGTTTCTTTTTTGGTCATCAAAAATAGTAGTTCTTCTCGGACACCTTATACACAATTAGGTGTGTCTGTTTACAATGGGAAACAGGGCTTCATGTCCCAGACACATACAAGGAGCCTGGGAGCAGCCACAAACAGATGTTGAAAATGTCCACTGTGGCGAGTTTATCTATAGTACCAGGAAGCAATGTTAAGGATGCAGCCCTCTGAAGGGATGAGTGTGTGTATTGAGAGGGGAATGTTACCAAGCAGAGTAGAAAGTGAAAGAAGTATGCCTCCCCCTTTTTTTCTTCAGATTTGTTCTAGTATTTATCTCCTTCAATGAGGAAAAGTTCACTATTTGGCTTTGGCTGTTTGAAGGCTTTTGCCAAATGCTTAACAATCTGTAGGGTTTGATTTTGCTCAAAGAAACTCACTCTGAGAACAAGGCTCTATGTAACTAAGATGTGTTTGTTTTTGTTTAAATCACTCAGAAAAGAAATCATCTCTTGTCCATTGTTAAAAGAGAGGTTTCAATCAAAGGAAAATTCTACATATTCTAAAATATACAAACAGTTCTTTGAAATCGATGCCAAATCAAACTCAGAAAGGGACATTTTCCTTGCAGAAGTTTTGAGTTAATTCCGTGTGCAAGGCTCGAGTGGAAAAACTCTGCGACTGTCAGAGAATGAGTAACTACAACACTGCACTGGGACTCAGAAGTTACGTAGGAGAATTGTGTCAGGATAGTACAAAGACTCTAGTACATGGTTTCTGGCTAAATCCTAACCAGATAGAAAAATAAAGTGAGTCATTTTTTCAGTTCACTCAAAGGTAGTAGATTGGTTTCTGATGTTACTGGATCTGCCTCCAATGTGAGAAGGCAGGTTAGTCATCACTGTTCTATTCAATGGAAATGTCCCCTGTTGTTAAAGAAATACCATCCTTTTCCCTATGTAAACTTCCATTAGGATGAACAGTAGTAGATGCAAAGGAGAAAAGTCTAGTGGGGAAAAGGAACACAAATTAGGAAATACAGCAGTGTAATTTCAGCTCTGCCACTCACTGGCTGTGTTCTTGAGACAGCCATTCTTTCCTTGTTCTAGCTACATATCCAGTTGGTACTTGTGCCTACCTCAGAGGCTTTTTGTGAAGGGAAAAAACAGTAACAAATTAAAAACCAATATGTAAATTTGAGACTTGAAATTCTATTATTATTCTTAAGAGTGTGTGTTGATGTGGGACAGAATAGTTTGCTTGGGACTGAAAAAAGCCAAAAAAAGTTTTTGTTTCTAGGATAAAGGAGTAAACCAGAGAAAGAGACACATCCAAGCCCGGCTGGTGTGACTAAATAGCTGAGTGTCAACCTATAAACCAGGAAGTCAGGGTTCAATTCCCAGTTGGGGCACATGCCTGGGTTTCGCACTCAATCCCCTGTGGGAAGCATGCAGGAGGCAGCCGATCAATGATTCTCTCTCATTGTTAATGTTTCTCTCTCTTCCTCTCTTTTTCTTTCTGAAATCAATTAAAATATATTTTAAAAAAGAAAGAAAGAGACTTTCAAAAACTGGTGATCAGAGCAGAGCTGTACATCTGGAATTAACAAGAACCCTTTCAGTCCAGGTAAACAGGGATGGTAGGTCAGCAAAGCAGTTGGCTGAAGGTGAGACAGAGTTAGGGATTACCATTTCTTTTTCCTTATACACACACTTTGGTACTTCCTGTATGTCCCTCTGAAAAGGGCTGTAGTGCATTTAAAGTTGAGTAGGACAGAATTCCTATTGTCAAGGAGGTTGTAGGCTAGTAAAAGTGATAAGATGATTGTAATGTGTGCATGCCTATGAAGAACTAATGCAGAGGAAGGAAAGGTGAGTGTGGGCTAAAACTCTCAAGCAGAGTGAGGTTGATTTTAAAGGCTGCTTAGAATTTCAAGGGCCGAGAGAAGACTACAACCACCGAGGCATGAAAGTGGGAGCACAAAAAATGGGAAAGGCTCCAGTTTGACTGGACTATAAGGTTCATGGAGGAGTAGAGTCTGAGATGAGAATGGAAAGGTAAGTTGGGGCAAGATTATTATTCCAGCAAACGTTTGTTGAGTGCCTAATAAGAGATCTAGAAATGTGCACATTCCTGAAAAATAGCATGACACGCAGTCTCAGAACAGGTAGGCAGTCATGAACAAGGAAATTCTGAGGAACCAGGAAGCTGGATGGGACAAGGATTCAGGAAACCAGATAAACTATCTGTGCAGAAGAGACAGCACACAAAGAAAAGTGGATCTTGATTCTAAGGCAACCTTCTGTCAAAACCAGGAAGCTTCTCATATTTTCCTCCTGGGCCAAGAACCAATCCCAGGACATGATCAGCGCAGGCCTACACTGGGGAACAGGTAAGTGGATACATCTGACCGTAGAGGGAGAGAGGGCAAAGATAAAGACAGGAGTTGGCAGGATACAGTACAAGGCTCAAGTCTGTGGCTTTGATTCTAGGTTAATATGGATTGTATTAGGACTGGGTTAGCCAAACCTTTTGGAGCTAGCTGACTTAGAGAGATGGAACAGTATTTTGTTAATCAAGTTCTGTGTCTTGGGGTATTGGGTGGTTTGAGTCACGTGCTTTAAGGTTCAATATGGTTTCAGGGCTGTTGGACTACACAAGAGTGCTAAGCCTTTGGAGGAGAATCCTATTTGAAAACTGTCCCTCAAGCTTGTCAGGTTTTGAGAGATAGGGCCTTAGGGACAGCTGCTGCCTGGAGCCACTCCTCCTTTTCCTAGGCCTCTCAGGATCAGTGTTACACTCCATCATGGGGATGGTCTGAGACTGGATTTGTGCTAGATTTAAAGGAGCAGATCTGTTCCTACTTTAAGACATGGAGAATTGAGGCTCCGTCTGGAAACACAAGTGCGCATCACACTGTGGTGGGATGTGGCCTCTGTGGGGTTGCTTTGCTCCTTTTCCCCACCACAGCAGGCAGAGATTTTGGTTGGGCCTGGAACTGGGTGTGTGGGTCTAATTGGGAACTTCAGGATTCTGATTTTCCCATCTTTTCTAGTTTGGACCCAGCCTTTCAGGTTCCTTCTTCACAGGTTCTACTTGTACCAGTAATAAGGGATGCCCTTTTGAGATGGAGGTGTTTGCTATTTTCTGTGTACTTTTGCCAGCTCCTTACAAGATTTGCTTAAAATCACTCAGAACATCCGTGGTAAAGACAGTTTGAGAACTCCAGGGCATGGCAGATACCTGGCACTAGGCCTCTCCATTCCATAGCCCATCTCCATCTCCAGAGCTGTCATCATTACCATGTAAGTAGACATGGCCAATCCGTTAGAATCTGCCAGAAAAGGGCACTAACTCTGACACCCACCGTGGCGGAGACTATGGCCGTTGAGCCCTACTCAGTGGATCAGTGACACTGTCTCCCTCACAAGGCTGTGTTGAGGACTTAAAGCTATAAAAGAAGTATTTGGATAAAGATCCTCTGTAGATTAGAGCCATTGCATCTCAGTTGTTTGCTTAGCTTAGCCACTCTTTCCTCTTAGTAAACCTGTAACGTGCTGGGATGCTGTGAATATTAAAGCACTACAGGAGTCTTATGCTTGGAGCAAAGAAAAAAACCGGTCTGTTAAGCAATAGCCAGAACTGGTTCCCAGCCCTTCATCAAGCAACCTCGAGTCAGAACATTCCTAAACAATGGGTTTAGGCTTGCTACCAAGCTTGAAAGAAGCACTCCTCAGATTTTTCCACTGAAGAACCCCAAAGGCAGAGCGGACTCCACGGCTCCTTCGCTGCTCCCGCTCTCCTAGTCTGCTGACATAACCCTAAACAACCCCAGCTCCCGCATGGTGAGCATTTTCAAGCCTCAGGTTTTATCTTAAAATGCATGTGAATTTTTACCCCATTATATGCCAGTGTTTTGTATGTAATATAAAAACAATGTTTTAACTTACTAATATCAGTTAAACGTCCTTCTTTAAAACCCTCCTCCATTTGTTCCCTTCCTGTATTTCATGCCCTCCCATCACCTAGCCTGCGGTGTCTAATATATAATATCTCAACCAGTTCATAAATTTATGCTTTTAATATAGTCTGAATTACCACTAGCGCAGGCCACAGGAAAATACCAGGCTGTCCATTCAGCATTTGAGTTTTTTGAAAGATTTACTTAGGAACAATTTATCATTTAGTTGCAATTTTAAAAATAATCTTAATTGGCCACATATGTTATCAAATAAGAGCCGGTCCTCTAGCCTCCGCCTCCCTCCGAATTGCCCCACCTCCCATGTGCGCATGCGCACAACATTCTGCCAGGATGTCAGAAAATTCATCCACTCCAGGCAGATACCATCACAGGAGAGCCTCCTCCCGATTGAAGATGAGATTACTGATGTTAAAGCTGTTATCTTTAGGAGAGATAGACTACTACTTTTAAACGTCTTTTCCTCCTTTTCCTAGTTCCTCCTTTCTTAATTGTGGCTCCATGTTTTGGTAGCCATAAGTCATTAGTGGTTTTTAATTTCTCTGAAACTGAAATAAGGTCTGAAAGGGTGGATTTGTCCCTTTTTTCTTCCTCCCCCCCCCCCGGTTTTTTCCTGGCTAATCGGAGGAACGCAACCACATCTGAAGCCACTTGGCTCATTATGAATTTCATGGAAACTGATTCTCTGAAAGTGTTTCCATATGTGTGTTCCCAATATATCCCATCCTCTCTAAATGGGAGCACAGACGTGTGCATGGGCTGGAAATGGCTTCAGGATGTGACAGAGCAGTCATATGACCGCCGCGGCACCGTGGGTGGCCTCTTCTGAAAGACACGGTGTCCTGGGTGCTGGCCTCCTTCCTGCAGCGGATCTGGTTTCAAAGACTATCCACCCTTCCTAGCCTTTAAAAAGTTCTTAATCAAGGCCTAGCAAGAAGATCTCTCTCATTTTTCCTCCGTTTCTCCCCCCACCCACAAACCTTGGTTTCTTCCTTCTCTCTTACTCTCCCTCTGAACACTACACACACACTCACACCTCTTCTACTGCCTGCCTCCTTTCCCTTCCACAAAGAGGAAATATATTATTCCAACAATATCCTCAAAATTTGAGTGAGTTTAAGGAATGGTTGAAGTTTCTGAAAACTGGCAGGTTGTTGGGTCCTCCCGCCCCTTTCCTTCAGCATAGCATACTTCCTTAGCCTTGGGATCAGCTGGTCTTTCAGAATTTGTGAGCATGCAGTGGAAAAGTACAATTCATTACAACACGGAAAATAAATATTTATACTGGATAGTCAATGTGCCTTTCCACTCTTTTGCAAAATGATGGAGTTTGCTAGTCTGATCTTTCATTATCTTAAAAATTAATTTCAGATTCTCATTTTGCTGGTTTCTTCTCCATCAGCATGACCCATTACATTTCTCCCATATAAGATATATTTTCCAGTTATTATCTAGTGAAATTAAAAGTAAAACTAATTTAGTGATAGATACCTGATCATTTTAGTGTAAGAAGACAAATTCAGGGAAATTAAGAAAATAGATGTAAAATCCCTTAAAACCTCAATGTTGAAAATGCAAAGGAATAGTCTGCATATAGTCTAAGATTGATTTTGGATAATGTTTACATAGCATTTCTGCTCTGTCATGCTGTCTGCTTTGAGACTATGCTAGTTATTTATTTTTTAGCACTTTTTTTTTTGAAGAACCCATCTTTTCTCAGCACCAGGCTATGTACTAGTAGGATCAAAAAGGACATGCGGTTCTTATATTAATTTACTTTCCTTTAGTTGGAAAATGAAAATACTTATCTAAAACCAATGATAGCCAAGAACAGTTTGGCTCAGTAGATGGAGCGTCAGCCTGTGGACTGAAGGGTCCCAGGTTTGATTCTGGTCAAGGGCATGTACCTTGGTTGTGGGCACATCCCCAGTGGGGAGTGTGCAGGAGGCAGCTGATGGATGTTTCTCTCCCCTCGATGTTTCTGACTCTCTATCCCTCTTCCTTCCTCTCTGTAAAAAAATCAATAAAGTATATTTAAAAAAAATAAAAATAAAACCAATGACAACTCCTTAAAGTACACAGAGAGGTAAACTTTACATTATAAATATTTAAGATACATTATAATAAAGAAAAGATAGTGAGAATTTGTGTGCCTGCGAAGTCCTTGTGTAGTGGTGAGATATAAAAAGTGGGCTTACTTGGTCTGAGAGAGAGAAGAGAGATGGTGGGAGTCTGTGGAGAGCACGAACCCAGCTCCAGGGGCATCCTGAGTTCATGGCCTGCCATGAAGAAGGGGTTCACACTGAGGAATAGTGGGACATGACCTCGGTAAAGGATGGCAGAGGACTCTGAATACGCCACTGCCTACTCTTTATTTTTGACAGAGTTGCTGAGTCATGCCTGTGAGAAGTGGCTGGCCTGTGCTGGTTGGGGGTGACACCCTCTGGTTTTAAGGCTCTGCCACCTGTGTGGCCTGGAGAGGTAGTGTAAGTGGAAGATGTTTCCCACCCAGGTGTGTTTTCATGAATGCAGATCTAAGGAAAGCCAGGGAGCTGCTCCTTCACCCTCCCTTCCCCGCCCCAACCCCGTCACGCTGTGGCCAGCAGCAGAGATAGAGTGGAATGCTCCCACCTGGGGTAGAACCATGTTTTAATCTTGTGATGTCACTCAGACCCGCCATATCTTCATTTCTTCATCTACAAAGGCCATCTGTGATTTCTGACAATTCTTACATATCAACTCTACATATTAGTCTAGAAATTCACCCAGCATGTGAACTTTACCCTGGCTTATCTTTACCACTTACTCCAAACATTAAATAACAGGACTGCAGCTACAGCAGTTACCCTAGGGCCCCAAGGGTGAGTGTGCTCACTAACTTGCTTGTGGGCCATGCATGTCTGGCCTGGCCCTCTTTCTCCTCCATGTCTTCTACCCATAGCTCCTCAGTTAGACTTATGTACACATACAGTCTCTAAGAAGACTGCGGACAACACCAGTGACAAAACAGGCATCTGTCTGTTCACCAATGGCAACTGCCATGTGCGGACCCCCATGTGAAATATGATGTCAGGTGACATAGTGATGTCTGGGAAGAGCTTTAAACACTTTTTAGAATTTCACAAAATTTTATGGGTATGGAATGGTATTCAGATTTGTTTCAGGTTTGATGCCATCATTGCTTAATTCTTACTATATTAATTTTTTAATGTGTCAAAAATGTACCAGTTATCATACAGATGCCTAATTTCATTATTCATTCTTGTATCCCTCCACTCATACATCAAATTAAAAAAACTGTAAGTTCTTCAAATATAGAAGATTCTGAGGGATAGGAGAAGAAAGTAAATCATGACCTTGACCATCCAAAGTTTACTTTGCACTTGGAGAGAACAGGCTAAGAAACAGCTAATAATTCAGTTAAGTATTGACGAAGAGCCCAAAAGAATGATATGGACAGTAAATGCTATTGGAATAGGCATGAAATAGGAAATCATATAATAGAGAAGTTGTGGAGAGGGCAGCCAAAATGGTGGAAGGGGAAGGGAAAGAAGATTCTTAGAGGAGTGTAGCCCTAGAGAGTTTGTGTATTATGTGTTCCAGTAGAAAGAACACCATGAGGAGGTTCATAAAAAGTATTTGGATTCTATTTGAGATTGCTTGGAGCAATAGCTCCTGTCATGTAAAAGGCCCCAGTGAAGCTTTGAAGTTCTTTTCATGATATACATTTATACCCCTGCATTAAAGAAGCAGGGCAGACAACTTCAAATATGCCAACTGATGTGTCCCCCCCCCCCCCTCCCCCCCCCCCCCCCGCCCCTGGATTTAGGCCTCTTTTTCTTTTCCTCGGCCTGACCTTCCTCCTCAGCTGGGATGTGTAATTCCACTGTTTACAGGGCAGGAGACACAGTGCAGTGTTTCCCCTAGCTGACAGCCTCAAATGGCGAGTACCCAGTCTATTATTTAAAACAAAACAAAACAAAACAAAACAAAAAAAACTATTTCATTTTATTCTAGAGATCTCCTTGCTCATTTTCAACCAACCATTATTTATTGAGGGCCTAAATGAGAAAATGTGGCTAAAATGCTAGGTAAAGGCTTGGAAACATCAAATATTGTTGTTATTAAGCACTGTAGGGAAGTTAAACAAGGGTTCTACAGATCTCTGCCCTCAACAGCCCACTCTTCAGTTATGAGTTAAGCGTGACCCGGGCAAGATTGCTGGCATTAACAAGCAGTGTGTGAAAGATGCTTTGCGGGGAGTTGCAGGCAACGAGTATTAAAGATCAGAGGTTCTCTTTTATCTTCCCTTATCTTGGTTTCCCATTTTTCCATCACGCTTTTCTTGCTTTGAAGACCCAAGAAACCTGGTTGGGTAAAGAGGTTATTTCCTTTTTACCCATAGATCTTGGGTGGAGGAAGGGGAATTTTTTTTTTTTAATTTTTAATATTGACTTTATTTTTATGTGTGTGTGTCATGAGCATCTTATTAAACTATTCTTCCCCCTTATATGAGGTTGTGAAAAGCTTTTGCTGCTGTTGCTATTTGAATGAGCAAGGTTTGTGCATCTGTGTTTGTGATAGCTACATTCATTTGCAAGCTGTCTGTCTGTGGCTAGGAGGGCAGATAGCAGTTCTGGAATGGAATGTATCTGTATGAAGCCAGCAGGTCCTTAGGGAATCAAACCCTTGACCTTGGTCTCATTCACATTATGTCATGAGCAACCAAACTAATTGCTCACTATTGAGTAGGTTAGATCAACAACAGGACTTAAAAGAGTTCTTAATAGTATTCCAAAGACTGTAACTCTCATTGGGCCAATATATAGCACCAGAAGAGCCTGCTTAAATATTTTCAGGCGAATGTACTTAATGCAAATAGACTTTCAGGCAGGAAATATATATGCATCTGTGATGGTGTCAACCAGATTCTTTCAGGACAAATGAGATTGCAAAGAGGTTAGAAGTCAAAGAGATCTGGCTAGTTTGTGGCTCAGTGTCTCTTAAACTGCTTGATTTTGCAGAATAAATGGCTCCCTTTCTCTGGGCCTTCCCTTTCCTGTTTCTCAACGGGCTAGATTAGGATGCTCTACACAGTAGATGAAGGATTTGAGTTTTTCCGTCAGAGCCCCCAACCAGCAGGGAAAGGTAAGAGGGTGCTTTAAGGGGCCTGGAGACATAGCCTAAAGCAGTGGTTGGCAAACCACTATTCGTGAGCCACATGCGGCTCTTTAGCCCTTTGAGTGTGGCTCTTCTACAAAATACACGTGCGGGCGCGCACCTACAGTGTGATTGAAGGTGTACCCTAATTAAGTTAATAACAATGTACCTACCTATATAGTTTTGGTTTAAAAAATTTGACTCTCAAAAGAAATTTCAATCGTTGTACTGTTGATATTTGGCTCTGTTGACTAATGAGTTTGCCGACCATTGGCCTAAAGTTTCACAAGTGCAAAGTTTTTTTGTTAAAGTCACATTTTGTCTGTCTAAAAATTCACCAGGTGTTGCATTTAGCCCATATCATATTCATCTTTGTTGCATAGTCAACGCTGACTCCTGGTGGAGTAGAACCAGCCCATTGGGAAGATGTTTCCACCTTTATCATGGACACCAAGTAACTTCTGGCAGCACTGGCTTAATTTAATCAATAGGTTGTAATCAGGAGTTTAAACTTCCCTGGGGAGCTCAGAGGCTATAAGGCACATCACTGGGGAGGTTATTGATCCTTGGTCTCACATTTATAAAACTAGCCTAAAGTAACAGTAAATTCCAAACAAATAGACTCATTGATAAAATATCTAGGACTATTTTTTAAATTTGTAGTTGTAATGTGGCTAGGGACATAGGAATAAATAATTTGGGACACAGTGTCAAAATAACCCAAGAAGACTGTCTAAAAAAACACCTGTATATGAAAATACAAAACAGAAATTAGAAGTAGATATAGAATCCTTTTCAATGAAAGAAAAATTAGTTATATCATTTCCTCCTACAACAATTATTATAAATAAGTTGAAGATGAGGAAAGGGTTTATGTTGTTTCCATCGCCCCATCATAGATTATTATAAGTCAGCAATTTTCAACTTTTTTCATCTCATGGCAGGCATAAACTAATTACTAAAATTCTGTGGCACACCAAAAAATATATTTTTTGCTGATCTGACAAAAAAAAGGTATGATTTTGATTCATTCACACCGGACAGCTATTGTTGTGTTGGCTATTGTCATTTTTTTTTTTAATTTGACAGAACTCATAGAAAAGAGGTCAGTGCCCCTGAGTAAATAGTCAGGTATTGAATATTTTAAAAATTCTTGCGGCACACTGGTTGAAAATTGCTGATGTAAGATATCTCATATGATATTGTGTTCATACAGAACACATTGCAGTATGTTTCAGAAACATTTCTTGTAAACACAAAATGACTAAGCGACTTCCAGAAAGTTCCATTTCTTGTAAGTTATAAAAATTACTGTGTAATTTATTTAATGTTCGCATTAGCTCTCTTTGCCCAGAAGGAGTTACTGCTCAAAACCTTACAGTCTCCAGGGACTAAAAATGATTGGTCAAAATTCTGTAAACCTAGCAGAAATTTGTTGCATTGTTTCCTATAAACCACAACCAGAGCTCATTAATTGAAAAATGAATGTCAATTTGCATTAGCTGGCATCAATAAACTGAAAAAGTGCAGCGATCCTGGCATGTTATGGATAATAAAAACATCAGCAACATGTATCAGGTGAAATAGAAAAGGTGGAGGGATAAATTCAAAACCATATTGGAGTTTACTGGCAGGGCCCCCACATAAAGGGTTTTAATAAGGCTTCTGCATCAAAACAAGGGAAACCACATGGAATTTTAATTACGACTACAGTATATTTTAAGTACAAATGCCCACGAGAAGCATTTTTTTATGTTGGCAGGCCTCTCTGTGTGAGCTATCTGCTTCTGGGTAGGGGTTGGGGGAGTAGGGGAGGCGGGGGGAAAGGGGACAGACGTTGATGTTTTAAGTGTGACTTCTGTTGGGAATTGCTCACATTATTCTTGTTTCTTTCACATGATCCGAGCATTGAGCTTAATTTGTACAGAAGTGGCCCGCCTGTAACTATTAGCTCTGCCAACTCAAGTTCACCTAGATGTTCTGCAGTGAAAGGGGGCTGAGGAACATCTGTGGCCTCGTGTTGTGCCTGTCTCCTGTACAGCATGCATAAGCACGGGGTGGGGAGGCGTTCCATCTCATCTGCTCCCATTTGCGATTCTGTCATAATCACTCCTTCTCCATGTTTAAACTTGAGCTTGTCAGAATTTCGTATTTGGGAGGGCTTAGGTAGAGGCCAATGGAGGAGGGAAGAATTTATAAAAAGCAGAGGGTAACTGCCCAGACGGTGTTAGTTTTGGTTTGTCATCTTGAAAGTGTTTGCTTCTGGTATTAGAAGCTGCTCACTAGCTTTTTAGCCTCTGCTTCTGGGGCCTGTGGATTCCGGGAAAGTACTAATGAGGGGGTGGGAACTTCTCTGCCTCCCGCTCCCTTAAGGCTGTTGCTTCTCCTTCTGTCTTGGAATTCATGGCATAGAACGTAGATGGAAGGGAACTTAGAGCTCATCCCCCTCATTTTACAGATGATGACACTGCCACCTCTGACTTCTGCCTCTGGCCTTCCCCTCTCAGTAAGAAGAGCCAGGCAGGTGAGACTTTTAACCATTGCTGGGCTGGGCCGGGGGGGCTGTCTGAAGGCTACTGTCGGATTGATGAGAAAACCTTTTGTTAACTACATATTGCTTTAAACAGTCACGTTTTTATTACAAATGCATACGTTGGCACAAAGTCCTGGCATTTTATGAAGGTCACAGGCAGTGTGTACTTTAACAAAAATGAACAACTTTCAATGAGCACTTTGAAAGAAAAGCATTAGAGTTATTCATTCAACCAGTATTAGAGCACCTAAGAACAAGTGCTAAATAAAAATGGGGCTGAAGAAGTACCTACTCCCCAAGACTTCATGGGTTACCAGATGCTTCCCCTTATAGAGAACAGTCATCAGAAAAGCAAAATACACAAGATTCAAAGAATTGGAAGATTTTTAGATGCGGTCAAAACCTTAAGAACACTGGTATCATAAAAGGGCTTGTCACATCTTTCAATTTTAGAAAATCATTATCCGATCTTTGAAAACTGATTTCCACATGAAGTGGTTTATAACTGTGGTTTCATATGCTCAGCACCAGAAATATCAATCAAGGAAGCACGCTGTTGGTTTTAGCAGCTAAAGGACTTCACATTTCAGGGGGAACCATGTTTGTCTCCCTGTTACCTGTTCAAAGTGACCTGAAGCAAATTCTGTAGGATGTGTTCCGGGGGCCTGCTACCTGGATGGTGACCTGCCCTCATCACATGTCCCCCACCCAGAGAGCCCTTCACACAAACTACTGTCGGCACCTGGCCTAAATCAGTCCTATGTCTATTATCAAGGCTTGAAATGCAATGATTTCTGGGTGCTAAGCCCCCCTTTTATTTATTTTCATTTTTTAATTGTTAAATATATTTTTATTAATTTCAGAGAGGAAGGGAGAGGACAAGAGAGATAGAAACATCAGTGATGAGAGAGAATCATTGACTGGCTGCTTCCTGCATGCCCCCACTACTGAGGATCGAGCCTATAACCCAGACATGTAGCCTGACCAGGAATTGAGCTGTGACCTCCTGGTTCATAGGTCAATACTCAAATTATGGTTGGGCATAAGCCTCGTTTTTAAAGCTACTTATTTAGTTTATGACCCTCAGGAGAATTTCTAAGGGCTAGACCCTCTTTTTATATCCCCAGATAATTAATATAGTTCAGAATACATTGAAATCGTCTTTGATTGCAGTCTTGTTTGATTTTTAAAATCTGTTACTAAGATAAAGAAGATTTCAAATTATTTCACAAATCCAAAAGAAGTGATAGGAACATGTTAGGGTATCTTCTTAAAGTTCCTTCATTGATGAAGGGGGGCCAAGAGTATCAATAGCAAAACTGATGGTTTTGGAATTTCTTTCCATTTGGTTGAGAAAATGAAGCTACTATGCTTTAGTAAAAAAATGTCACCTTCAAATATGTGAGGGGCAACAAGAAACAAAAAGAGAGAAAACAATTAATGAAGAGTCAGTGTTAAAGTCTGGTGAGTGAATCTATATGATGAGTGTTGAGTTGGTTTACACATATGACCTAGCACATGTTTGGGTTTTTAAAGCCCTTTGATGTTCTCTGGGGGTGAGGAGCTTAAGGACAAAATGCCGCTAAGGAGGGAGGGGGGAGGAAAAAAAAGACTGCAGCGACCTGTGCATCTGTTTGTGGCTTGCTGTTCCTGTGGGGGAAGCTAAAGTTTTCTTTTTTCTTGTAAAAAATTCTTTCATTATTTTAATTGATATTTACAGATTTTTCCTCCCATCTTCTGTTGTAATTTTTAGGTGCTTCAGAACTGGGCCCTTTTTCAGACCCCAGGCAGTTCCCCAGCATTTCATCCCTCACTGAGAGCCGCTTCTCCAACCCACGAATGCACTATCCAGCCACCTTTACTTACACCCCGCCAGTCACCTCAGGCATGTCCCTCGGTATGTCCGCCACCACTCACTACCACACCTACCTGCCACCACCCTACCCTGGCTCCTCCCAAAGCCAGAGCGGACCCTTCCAGGCCAGCAGCACTCCATATCTCTACTATGGCACTTCGTCAGGATCCTATCAGTTCCCCATGGTGCCGGGGGGAGACCGCTCTCCCTCCAGAATGCTCCCGCCATGCACCACCACCTCGAATGGCAGCACGCTATTAAACCCCAATTTGCCTAACCAGAATGATGGTGTTGACGCTGATGGAAGCCACAGCAGTTCGCCAACTGTTTTGAATTCTAGTGGCAGAATGGATGAATCCGTTTGGCGACCATATTGAAATTCCTCAGCCGTGGCCCAGCGGTATCTGGGAGCCACATCCCAAATGTATACATATATATAGAGAGAGTGCGTATATATGTATATCGATCAGCTATCTACAAAGTGCCTATTTCTTAGAAGATTTTTCATTTACTCACTCAGTCATGCTCTTGCAACTGTAAGAGGGTAGCTGTTGAGAAGCAAAAGGCCAAGAGAGACAATCATAATCAGGTTTCAGGTTTTCAATCTATTTTTCTTTAAATAGAAAACACACACACACACACACACACACACACACACACACGTTCTTTTACAAACAAAAGAAAAAAAGGTATTTTTGTCGCTGTTGTTTGGTCTGTTATCAATCACCTGTTCATATGCCAATTCAGAGAGATGGACTCCAGGTTCAGGAGGAAGAAGAGTAAAGCACTTCCTCTCTGTGCTCAAACCACACGTCCTCACGGCGAGCTGCATGGGGCCCGTGCACGCTGCAGACCCCTGGCAAAGCCAGCCGAGGTGCACACAAAGGGAAGGAGGCAGCATGGATGCTTCCATGGCAGTGTAACTGTTCCCACCCTGGCCTGCAGACTTGCTGCAAGTACTCCTTTGGACTGGTTGGTTCAATTTTTTTCTTTTTTCCTACTTTAAGAAAGTGACTTCAAAAATACTGATCAGGAAAGGTTATTTTATTTTACTTTTTTGTACTCCCCCACCCCCCATTTCCCATTTAACCAAAAAAGAAATACCATCCTGAAACCCTCTCCTTCTTTTATGCAAAACTGAAAATGGCAATATCTTATTATAGCCATAATGGTATAGATAGTGTTTGTGTTGGCTGCGTGTTATTGTGTTTTTTTTTTTAAATTATGAATATGTGTAAAATCTGAGGTAACTTGCTAAGTGAATGGTCATATAACTTTAAAGATATATTTATAATTATTTAATGACATTTGGACCCTTGAAACATTTCTTAGTGTATTGATGTGTTGACTTCGGTCTCTAAAAGTGCTCTTTGTTAAATAACAAATTCTTCTGGGCTAGAGCCATACCTGAAATATTGCTAAGCAATTTCAGTTCATCTGGGCACAATGTGATTTTTAAAAATACTTCCATCTCCAAATATTTTAGATGTAGCTTGTTTTTGTGATGTATGAAGGAAATGTTATGTTTCGTTCTTTCAGATCTTTGATTGCCTCTAACACAGCTTTGCCTTTTAAAGCAATAATTAGGGATTTTAAAAAACAACTCTTAGCCCTTTATCACTTAGGTTGTCCTTTATCAGCATGAAATGCTGTAGTGATGTGGTTTTCTCATTTATTTCAAATAGCGATGACTCTTGTCATATTAAAAAAAAGAAGACAAGCACAAAAGAGTCCCTGAACTGCAGAAAATGTTCTGTGGTTTCATAGCAGAACTCTAAATCGCCAGGCTGCATAGTGAAGACGCAGTGAGCCTAGCCCTAGAGCCATACCTGTGGCTAAGGGATCAGTAATGATACACACAGCACAGGAACGCAGAATTGCACCAGAGCTTCCCATCACACCCGCCTTACCAAACAGTAGGTCAGGGGGGCCCAAAACTGCCCAGCTAAGGCCCCCACTGGCACCTCTCCACAGAATTTGAATTAAAGGAGCAGAATTAAGTCATTGTCTTAGGGGAGCAGGGTCCTCTGAAACAGCTGGCCAGTTCCAGCACACGGCTGATCTGAGAGAACATACCAGCCTTCAGGGCCCCACATACAATCTTAGACATTTGGATTTCTCACAGTGGAGGGTAAAGGGAAGGCAAAACTATGTGGAGTCTGGTCTCTACTACTGTCTATGAACTTGAGCAAAAGCCCTTCTGTAGGATGCACTTTGACCTCTCCTGGTGGCCACATGGCAAATTCTCAAGTGTGAATCCTTAATAATCCAAGCCAGGATCATTTCATGACACCACCAGGCAAATCCTTGCCCTCCTTCCCACCGATCAGGGCCTCTTCGTTTGAATTCTGTGCCCCTGTTGGCAGAACTTGGTAGAGATTTGCCTCCAGCCCCCAGAGGCCTCTTGCTCTCTCTAATGACCCTCAAGCCCACCTTTCTCAGCCACCAAGTGTTGCAGGACAGCTTGCCTGGCTGTGGGACCTGTGCCTTTCACCTGGGAGTCCTCCTTGGCATTCATCCCGATTCCTCCTAATAAAAATTGAGGGGAAACCAAAACAAAACAAAACACGTTGCCTTCTAAAGGTTGTATACCAAGTATGCTTAGATCAAGAAGCCACTTTTCTATTACTAAGTAAGATGGAAGTAGTAATTGATACTATTTATTGTTTGTGTGTGGTAGCTTGAAGCATGCCACTGTCCATTTATTTGTAAGTGTAAAATGTGTGTGTTTATTTCAGCAGCACTTAAAGAAGCCAGTGTCTGGTTACACATTTCAACTTTAATTAATTGACATAAAAACGTTACCGCCAGTGCCAGCTGTATCCTATTTAATAAAACAGGTACTATATTTGTACATTCGTTTCTAATGTAAAAAAGGGCTTTTTTAAGTTTACAGTACACATACCAAGTGACCTTAGGGATGCTTTTGTGTTGAAATGCTATTATAGTGGCTGCAGGCAGCAACCCAGAAACACTTAAACTTTTCTCCTCCCCCCCATGGGAAACATTCCAGCACATCATCCTTCCACCTTCACTCCAACCACTCCAATGGAGTAGTTCACATTTTTAGATCAAATTCTGCCTTTTTTTGGCCTGGGGGTTAAATTTTTCTTTTACCTTTTTTTTTTAAATGAACCCTTCAATTGCACTGGGTCATGTGTATGATTTGTGATTTCAAGACCAAAGCACAGTCTTACTACTGCTCTGGCACCACGCACGAGCCAACACTGTTTCCTTCAGGTTGAAAGAGCACACACTTAGCTGGCGACTACAGCGTGGCCAACAGCCGCTCCTATGTGTGTGTGCTCCAGGGTCTCCCCAGTATAACCTGTCAGAGTTCCAGAGCAGGCACCACAGCTTTGGCTTTCAATTGTGAAATCACATCCAGCCTGGAACTGGGAGATGTGACAGATTAGCTATTCTTTGCTCTTAAGACTATCTTTCCTCCACCAGAGCCTTTCAGAAATGAGCAGAGAAATCCCACGATTAGGGACCATCAATTGCAAATTCAGAGGGGAGAAGGTTTGCTTGCTGGCTTAGAGAGCTCCCTCCATTCCCAGGAAAGGGACTGACTCAGAGTCCAGGGTAATACATGGAAACACAAAGCTTTAGCAAAAATATCGATGATATCCGAAAGAACGAGGACAAATAAAATAAAAGATGACTCTTCCAAACCTTGATTTGTTATTCTTAAAAAAAGATAATGCCTTTAAAAAATATTTTCTATGTGAGAATTTTTTAGATGTTTGTTTACTTCATGTTTACAAATAATTGTTTGCTTTTTACTGCAGTACTTCGAACTATATCAGCCAAAACCATAATTTACAGTAATTTCTTAGGTATTCTGAATAAAATTCCATTTTTTGGATATGCTTTACCATTCTTAGATCTCTGTGGAACAAAAATATGTGTAGCATTTTGTGTAAATACAAGCTTTTCATTTTTATTTTTTTCCAATCGCTATTGCCCAAGATTTGCTTCCCATGCACATATTGTACAAATTCTGCTTTGTGCCACAGGTTACGA
The DNA here is from genome assembly GCA_011751065.1 of Lasiurus cinereus. NCBI lineage: Eukaryota > Metazoa > Chordata > Mammalia > Chiroptera > Vespertilionidae > Lasiurus > Lasiurus cinereus. The sequence goes on along the minus strand of JAAGEH010000018.1, from coordinate 78,128,301 downwards.
TTGTGGACCAGTTTACTCTGAACTTCAAAGGGACTATTTGTATTGTATGTTGCAACTGTAAATTGAATTATTTGGCATTTTTCTCATGATTGTAATATTAATTTGAAGTTTGAATTTAATTTTCAATAAAATGGCTTTTTTTTGGTTTTGTTATGTGTGTACATTGGGTCTTTTCTCATTTGCGGTTTCTTCTCTGGTCTCATGCCTACTCCTGTCTACACCTGGGCACTTACTGGCCATAAGCCTTGCCAGGGCTGAATGAGAGCAGAGAACCAGTGTTACTGATGAGATGGAAAAACAATCTTGGTAAGCGCTGGGTTCTTGTCCTACTCCTGAAGAGGGGTAGGCGAAGAATCTAGCAGTGAATTCACTTCCTTATCAGCCTGCGTCTGACGTAAAGAATGCTCACCCCCTTTGCCAACTATAGACGGGTCAACGTGTAAAGACCAGAGCCTTGATGGTTTCATGATTCTAATCTCTGAGCACATGAATGGCCAGCAAGTACACTCCTGCCTGTAGTCAGATCACAGGCTGCCCAGCCACAGTAGGTAGTCTATTTGCTTTCCCACATCTCTTTTGGGTTATTAAAAAGACAGGTAAAAAAGAATTTTGGCCTGGAGAGCTCTAGCCTCAGAAAAATCCTACTTGCGAGCATAACTGTAGTTTGCAGTTTTTTTTTTTTTTTCTGGGCCATTGTTTGTTTTTGGTAAGTCCCTCCCCTGTGACGAGGCTGAGGGCCTGGGTAGAGTGGTGGCTTTTTCTACGTCTGTGCTGTCTGTAGGCCTTGGCTGACCACAGTTCTAAAACGGGGACCAGGAAGCTAGTGCAGAGTAGCTCGAGAGCTGGCCAGTGGCACATGTCACGCTCTAGTTAGAGGCCTCAGTAAGATCTGCTCACTCTTACCCCTCGGGCACTGTTTTCTGAGAAACTGTGGAAACAGCTCATTTCTAAGACTAGGAGACATCCTAAAAGCACTTGAGTGGACTTAGGCCAGGGAACTTGTTTGCAACTCTCTGAAGATGTATACTTATTTATCCTTTTAAGTGAAACATCTGTGTGACCTTAAAAGGCGTCGCATGGGAGGTGGGCACGGTGGCGTTCTCTCCTGCTCCAGCTGGGCCTTCTCTGGGTCTCAGGCTCTTGGTTTGTGGAAAGGTGCTGGGCGTGTCCATGGCACTAGGGACGTTTCTGGCTGGGTAGTGCTTCGCTGTGTGTAGAGGGAGTGAGGCCCTGTGCACTGAGGGTTCAACAGCAGCCCTGGCTTCACCCACTAGATGCCAGTGGCACAGCCTCAGTCCCGACAAAGAAAAATATCTCCAGACAACGCCAAATGTTCCCAGGGAGGATTCTCCCCTCCCCCACCCCCACCTCTCCACCCCCCTCCAATTGAGAACCACTGGGCTAGAGGCTCTCTCTAAATTCTCATGCTAGGTTACTTAATGGTCTGGTATGTGGAAACATTGCTCATTGAACCATTACAGCAAGGACCAGGGAGAAGATGGAGGGGCGTCCTAGTGGTGGGGGGTACATCAGCCTGTTCCAGCCCATCTCCTGTCAGCACCCTAAGGTTTGGGTGTGCTGTGCAGGAGTCTCCTGGCCTTGGCCACCCCGTCCTTCCTCCTCCCTGCATTGCATGGTACCAGCCATGTTCAGCACAGCTGTGGGATTTGTTAGGCCTGGATGCTTGGCCATGTTTATCATGGCTGCTTCTGTTTCTTATGGAAAGCGACAGGCAGGAGAAGAAAGCAATTTCTTCAGTGTTTTTGACCCCTTGTGCCCCCTGCCCCCCAAATATTTAATCATCAGACATTTCTCTCAGAGTGGATGTTTCCTGTTAACTCAATCCCAGCCGAGATGGCCCCATAAACACCTCAGCTCTCTGTCCCAGAGTTTATTTGGCTGGGAAATGGGTATTGCCATGTAAACAGGAAGCCCCCTGAAGTTATTATGTACAGATGCTGCTGAAGAGCCACGTGTTTATATTTATAGGATTTGAAAACAGCCTGAAAAGGCAAGGGAGGAGGTGGGGGAGCCCTCATTCACAGTCTGAGAGCAGGGTCTAGGGAGCGGCGTGGATCATTTCTCATTCCCTGTGGGAACTGGTGATTCACAGTAACGACACATTGAAGAGCCAGAGCAGAAATAGGCACTGGTGTCTGCTTTTAAGCAAACAACCCCACCTAGATTGTTAGGAAAACAAGCAGCTAGTCAACTGGTCTCTGTGTCCCAATTATTTGAAAATCATTTTAGAGACTAGTCCTAGGAAACAATGGTTTGGGGGCATCAAAGAAGGTGGGAGGCTTATGATAAGACTATCATAGTCACTATGTTTGTCTGGGAACAACTCTACTGACTGCCAAGGTCTAGTGAGCACAAGCCTGCTCACCTGCGAGATCCCAGGCCAACTCATGGATTTGTCCCTGCAGTTAGCACGAAGAGGCTGGAAGGATGCCTGTGGGGATAGCTACCCATGCAGGTGCAGAGACGGTGCAGGTGTTGACACAGCTGGCCTGCACACTAGGCCTAGGTACACCGGCTACTCTAGTTTGTTTCCCACCCATCTCTGCTCTTCCTTCCTTGGCTCTCACCTTGGGCCTGGAGAAGGTGCTTAAGCATGGCCATGTAAGAGCCGGTACAGGGAGAGCTGATGCTCTCTGTTTAAATAAGGAGCTCTGAGCAAAGGCCTGGGCACCACCCTCCCCCTGGCTACTCTTTCTCTGCACTCTCTAACTTCCCAGGGCTTTTCCGTCAGTAGCTACTCAATCAGGAGACCTTGGAACTGGAGTTTTTAAAAATGTCACGAATAAAAATTCATCAAAGAAAAGGCTCCTCTGCAGGTGCTGAGGGTAATATATAGAGTGTGTGTATATGTGTGTGTGTGTGTGCACATGCTTACATGCCTGAAGGAGGCAGGAGGGTAGAGGCTGGAAGGAGGCACCATAGCAAACATTCAGGAGAAGATGAAGCTCACGGTGCACACACACAGGCCTCTGGCACAACATTCATTTGCCTCCCGTGTCTGTTATTCCTGCAAATGAAGAGCATCACCTTCACCCCACACGTGAAGAAGCAATTACCCCTCTTCAAATAGTTTACATAGAGGGGATCAGGGACACTGGGTGCCCCCCCAAAGCCAGGAGCACGGTGAAGCTGACATTTAAGAAGGGTTATTATTAATTTTTATAAAACTTTTATTCAAAAGCCTTCTATGATTCAACCAGCCCTGCTGTTCAAACATGCTCAACCAGTTGGAAAAGCTAAGGATCAAGTTTCTGGGAACCCACTGAACCTTTACTAAAACTTACTTTAATTCTTTGTCTTATTATCTTGTTGCAGTAATGTCTGGCCACTCTGTGTGGTTTTCTGCTTTATGTTTGAGCATTGCAGATGTAACTCCTGGATTGCTATCTTCATCCCAGGTCATTCTATCCCACCTCAGAACCAACAGAAAGAATTCCCCCCACCTGTCATTCTCATAAAGAAATCAAGACCATATAGCAAAATGCTAAAATTCTTCCACAAAAGCCCCTTAAGAAGTAGTCTTGTCACCACAACAAGCAACAGGATACAGCACTGCAGCCAGGCCTCACATGGCCTGTACACTTCAGGCCTCGGGACATTTCTCCCGGGAGCCCACAGTGCTGGATGAGCAGGTGTGGAGAACAGAAGTGGGAGATTCTGGCAGACACAGTGGCAGAGCACTAGTGGATATTTGAGAGAGGAAGATACCAGCAACTCCTAAAACACAAGGGGATGATGGATTGATATCACTTTGCAAATTTATTATTTAAAAACAACAAAGAGCAAACAACATAATCAAGTGACATGCATATGGTGTGGGAATGAATAACGATCTAAAGCTCCTTTGACATCCTTTTCTTTTTAAATTAGGTCATTTATTTATTTTTTATAACTCCACCCATTTCAAACCGTTCAACCAATCAGACCAGTTTCACTTTCAGTTTCTCTGAGTTTCTCTTGATTCTTCTGCCCCCAGAAGAGAGAAGCCATCTTTACATATTCCAGCGATGCCTCAGCCTGATTCTGTCTTCTCTAACAGCCATTTTACATTTCAATCTTGAAAGCCACAGTGCCCTTCCTCCTTTTAGAAAGTGTGTTTAAAAAGTCTTCTTGGCCCTGGCCAGCTGGCTCAGTGGATAAGAGTGTTGGCCTTCGGATTGAAGGATCCCAGGTTCGATTCCAGTCAAGGACACATAACTGGGTTGGGGCAAGTGAGGGAGGCAACCAATTGATGTTACATCGGATGTTTTTCTTTCTGTCTTTCCCCTTCTCTCTAAAATCAATGGGGAAAAATATCCTAGAGTGAGGATTATCCTCTCCTTCCCCCAACCCAAAGAAAAAAAGAGAGAAAAATCTTTGTATGCGTGGATTTGGGGGCATAAAAAAAAATCAGACTTCTTATTGTGATCATCTTCCTAGTGGCTTCACAGATGAGAAATGCAGAGAACATTATTGAATATGATTCTCAACCGCAACTTCTGGGACACATTGTGAGCTCAGGTTGTGTAGGGAAAGGCTGGTGAACCAACTTCATTCGTTGTGGGCATGAGAGGGAGCAAAGGAAGCGAGAAGGAAGCAAGTGTGAAACTCTAGCAAGGAGTTAAGTGGTTAATAGGAACTGAGGTTTTTGTTTTTTTATTGGCTAATAAAACCTCTCAGGATTTTTCATATTATATGGTTCCTTCAGGCCCCTTGCTTAAAACAGAAAAAGACAAAAACAACAACAAAAAGCTGGAGCCTAAATACCGATGCAGTCCCAGTCTTGTTTACTTTTTCATTTCCGCAGTTGTAAAATTAAAAAAAAAAAAAAAAGAGCCTCTGGTAGTTCAACTTCATCACACTGCCAGAGTGGGCCAGCGTTTGAACGACTAGTGATCCCAGTCTCCCAGTGAAAGGCAAAAGGACGCCCTGTCTCTCTTGTTTCAGAAAAGGGAGCCAGAGATGCAAATGATGGATGCATCAGGAAATTTTGAAATGAATGCCGTGGGGGTGGGAGTGAGGGTGGAAGAGGGAGCAAGCAGATATTGAAGGAAACACATCTCTAGACTCCTGCATGCAAATGATCTCGGGCCTTTTATTGCCAGTGGTGCTGTTCTCCCAACAGAGCAGGATGTTCTTGTTTTTAATAATAGCCAGACCAGATGCTAAATTCTCCCCGGCAACATGCTGGATAAGTGAGAAGGCAAACAGCTGATTCCTGTTAAGACGAACACCAGGAGAATAAGCCAGAAAGTATGAGAATTCTCGGGAGGTTTTTGCTTTGTAAACCCCTGTTTGGCAGGAGGATCACAGAATCCGAGCTGAAAACACAGTGCATGCTCCGGCACCCGGTCCTCATCGGAGCTGCTCGCTGGGGGCCTGTGAGCCTCTAGCCTTCTCTATCTAGCCCTTTGCTTCCTTCTCCAGAGAGAGGTCTGGCTCATAGGTTCCCCAAGAGGGAAGTCAGAAGCCCCTCGCTTCTTGGCTTTCAATGACTGCAGAAATACTCATCAACAGGAGAGATTTTTTTACTCACTCCTCGCCATCAAAAATAGTGAAATCTTGAACGTGAGCCAATACTTTAAAAATGGCATCTTTGTTCCATCCTTTTCACTCCCTTCTTCCCCCTGTCAGAGTCCATCAAATCTCTCAGTTATTACTTTGTTGTAGAATATGCCACATGGGCAAGCCCCTAGCTTCTGTTCCAGGCAGCTGCCAGAGGGCTATGGGCTCTGTGGGGCCAGGCGATCAGAGCATCAGCATGACATGGGTTCCTGCCACCTCACAATGCTGCCGGAGTCGCCTCCCAGAAAACAGGGGGCCTGGTGGGAAGGGCCACAGACTGGCTCTCTGACCATGTCTCTTGGGCAGCGCTTGCTCCTCAGGCCTGCAGGAGAGTGAATGAGAGAGGTAAGGGACGTTAGGAGCAGGTAGAGAGGTTCAGGTCAGTAGTCAGTTCCAACATGCCCGCCTTGTTCCCTTTCCTCTTCACACCATCCTGCTAAACCCTCCTAATTCCCTCCCAACCATCACTCCCGCCCCTGCAGGACACAGGGCATGCTACCCAGCTTGTCTCCCTCTTCCTCCATAGCTGTCCTTGAAGTTCACTTGGTGACTGTCCTGCTCCCCCCTTTGGATGGCTCTGAAGGCCGTTCTAATGCCCTTGTGGGGAAAAGCCCTGTTGGGTACAGCTAGCATGATCCAATAATCATATTTAATTATATTTAATTTTTATTGCACACTTGACTTTGGGCCTGGCACTTTGCTTAGTGTTTCACGTGGCTTATCTCCATCTTCCCAGCAACCGCGGAGAAGTTAGGACTGGTTTTATCCCCATTTTACTGATGAGGACACTGAGGTTCAGACTTGCCCAAGGTTACTCAGCTATTAAGACTCAAGCCTAGATCTGCCTGATTCCAAACACTATGTTCCTCAGCTAAACCTGGAGACAGTCTCCTTTATCATCTACAGAATGGAGGTGATGAGAAGTAAATGAGTTAATAACCAGTGAACGTGCCTAGCAAGCAGCCAGCACCTGATAGGCATAAAAGACATTGTACTTATTTTTACCCATAATAATTAAGATGATTATTTTTAAAAAGCACAAACAAAATTTTCAATTAGAGTCACAATAGAGCTGGAGCCCCAAATAGAATGCTTTTTCAAAAAATGCTATTTTAACATTTTACAAAGTGTTGCTCTTTAAAAGAAACATTTTTCTATATATTTTATAAACCATGATCGATTGAACATCAAGGCTAACTTTGGCATGTGGCTTTCCATGGGCTCCTTCCCTGAAGGAACTCAGAGACATGAAGCACATCACATAAATCATAAATACAAAACACATGAACACATTCAGAACAGAAATGTTGACCCTACCCTGACCTCAATCCCCAATTTATGGTCTCTTCCAACATTTGCCATCTTAGGTGTGTTAAGTTTGGTGTCAATGTTGCTACTATGAAACGTGGTATTGAACTTAAAATGGCAGCATTGAGCTCATCTAACAAGAGAAGACTCAACCCAATAAAGTTTTGTCAATTTCAATTCTTACCTTCTTGCCCCTTGAAAGAGGGACAGCACCCAGATCCCCCATTACTGAATCTACGTCTCTAAGAAGCAGTACTGTACTAAGCTGTGTAAAGAGGTGATCTGGGAGCCCCAAGGCCTGGGGAAACCTGGTGTGTGCCAGGCTTTTATACTTGTGCATGGGTCTGGAGAAACCCAGGAATGGGCATCTGTGTTCCCTGTCCTAATTCATTCAAACCTACCTAACCAAACAGGCAGGCTCCTCCTCAAGTATCTTAACACACTTTACAGATATTTTCTTAATTATACTATCATCTGTAGAATTAGTATGCCATTTCACTGAAATCCCAGAGAACAGAAATTACTCTCTCTCTCTCTCTCTCTCTCTCTCTCTCTCTCTCTCTCTCTCTCTCTCTCACACACACACACACCTTCTTTATTTTCTTCTTTACTTTCTTCTTTCTGAAATATTTATTGAACACTTACTATAGGCAGAACAATAGGCTGTAAGGCCTGCTAAAAAGCATATTAGAAAGCATCTCTGGCCGAGACCGGTTTGGCTCAGTGGATAGAGCGTCAGCTTGCGGACTGAAAGGTCCCAGGTTCGATTCCGGTTGGGGGCATGTACCTTGCTTGCGGGCACATCTCCACTGTGGGGCATGCAGGGGGTGGCTGATCGATGTCTCTCTCTCATCGATGTTTCTGACTTTCTATCTCTCTCCCTTCCTCCCTGTAAAAAATCAATTTAAAAAAATATATATAGAAAGCATCTCTGATCAACTTAATCCATACCAATACAATGTTTGTCATGCCATTCTTTATTTAAGCAAATAAGTGAATGCTTCATATCGCCAAAAACAGATTAATTAGCTTCTAGAGAGAATTCAGATACTTTTGTTTTCTGCCTATAGCCTATTTCATTTCCCATTTCTCATTTCCTAAAATAACTCAATAAGGGAGTTGGCAGCCTATTTTTAGTCATATAATCCTTTCATTTCAACATATTTAGGAGGCCTGGTGTTTAAGAAGTAGGCAATTGCCAGATAGTCAAAGCAGGGGGAGAGGGCTGCTCTTCCATTTTCTTTTCCATGTTGTCACAGCCTTGCAGCCAACCCTGTATTCGGGGTCAAGCGGTATATTGAAAGGGGGAAGCAGGAAATGGCAGAAAGATCTGGTTCCAGACCCTTAACTCCTACTAACTATATGTGTGACCTTGAGCCAGCCACTTGCCCTCTCTTGACCTCCTTAAATGTGGACAATAATATACTAGTATTACCTTCCGGATGGTGTATTAAGGGTCTATGCAGTGATTCTTACCAATAGCTTTGGAATATCTTTAAGAATTGAGAAATTACAGGGAGTTTTAAGAGGTGCAGCTAGAGTCTGCCTACCATTAAGAGAGAGAATGAGGTCCATTGCTTTTTATATAATTGGAAAAAATACCATTTTGTAGAGGATGAGGAAATGCAATCCCAGAAAGGTCTGATCTCTTATGTAGGATAGCATGTAGGTAGATGAAGGAAGGTCAAGGGTTAGACATCTATTTCCAAGCAGCTCCCATCCTCACTCATCTGGAAGACACACTGCCTTCCTTTATGATAGTAGCATCTCTGCATTATCTTTCTATTAAGCACCTAGACCTATTTACTTTTCTATTTTGTATGAACCTATTAGCATTTGTTACAAATCAGGCAAACTGATCTTGGAAACAATTGTGTATATTCAAGAAATTAATTTCCAACATGCTGATTTCATACTATGCTCCAGCTAACTTCATTGAAAAAGTCCTGTTATACATTACTTCATTAAACACACACACACACACACACAGAGAGAGAGAGAGAGAGAGAGAGAGAGAGAGAGAGAGAGAGAGAGCAGGTTTTATAGCAGGCCTGACTTAATGAGTAGCAATTCACTCTAAGAGTGACCTATCTGCAGGCAACATACTTCAAGCTGATTGTCCTTTAGTGGACAAGAGATTCCCTTGCCCTCAATGCTAAGGGTCAAAGTCTTTCTATTTGCTATTTCACTCTTTGGCTGTAGAGATGAGGCCACACTCCTGACTTCATCAACATAATATCCCAGCCACCTAGACAAATGAAAATATGATAGCTAATCTTGAAAAAAGATAGACTTCCCATCTTAATTTTACCTTTGTATGCTTCTTATCGAGTTTCCTATAACCAATGTCTCTTTAAGTTAAAAAATGCAAGAAGATATCCATGCTAATGGGACAATGATGGAACAGACAGGAATTGGATGATAGTATAAATAGACAAAACATAACTGACCCCTGTTTAATGATAGGCACGATCTTACTGGGCCAGGTGATTAGTAGGCACAGTGCTAAACCATTGGTAGGACCTAAGAAAGTCAAGGCTTAGATATCCTTTGAGAGGAGAAAGGAACTGTGGCTTCACCCTATCCCTTGGTGAGAGAATAGCTTTATTGCTTTGCTTCATGACCCCCAACTCTCATCTGACCTTAAGGGAGTGACAGTACTTGGATTCTTTCAATAAATACTGATTGAATACTCATTAGAAATTATGGAAATGAAAAGGAATGAGACTTACCCTTACTCTCAAGAAGCTCACCATCTGCTTGCTCCGAGAGACAAAAAAATCAACTTGTAGGTGGTAACACAGTGCGGCAGATGCCAGAAGAGAGAAGTGAGCCCAGGGTAGAGGAGCCCCGAGAGGGAGCAACTTCTGGCTCAGGCAGTAAGATGACATGGCTCTGAATCTTGAAGCATAAGTAATTCCCTGCCTTTCTGGGTCTGCAACTGAGCTAGGGGCAGCTCCACACCATCCCGCAGTGCATTACCTGGGAGTAGACAAATCTCCCACCAGGATGATCCCATGAACAGCTCTCAGAAAGAAAAAGAGAGAAATACCTCCTGGACAGTGGCATTCTGTAGCATGTCAACCACACTTTGCCTCAGAGATGAGAGAGAGGGATTCTCACAGGGGTGCAGTGGTAGGGTGTATGAGCAGTATCAGAACCTCTGTGGGATATGGCTCATGCTTCAGAAAATCATATTCAATATTAGAATAATTAAAAATAAAGGAATACCCATGTTATCACAATACATAGGAAAAACGTGAGATCTTAATGCTTAACAAAAGAGGACATCAATAGAAAAATGCGGAGAGATGGGAATATGAAATCCCACATTTTCAGTACAGAGTGTAGATAAATGTTACCAGATTGCTGGCTGAACACCTACCACCAAGTGCACTGAAGTCCATGAATGAGATGGTGGGGGCAGCTTGGTGCTTAATAGGGGAGGGTGACAAGGATAAGTGGTAGGGAGACATGCTCTGGATGTTGACACATTCAAAGACCTTATTGAGAGCTGTGCCCGTCACTGACCCTAAGTAAAACTTTAAAGCAGGCGCTGAGGGTCTTCTCTACCCACACCTCCTGACGTCTCCTTTGGAGGCCCACCATGCCCTTAAAGGACCATGGACATGGACTCTGCCTCTCTCTCCAAGCCCATAGGAGCCACCATGCATGGTGAACCTCTCCTTTTATACAACAAACCTGTCTTGACACTTACCTTTGAGGAGTCTGTGTATTTGCATTTCCAGGAAGGTTTTTCTGAAACCACTGAAACCTCAATTCCAAAGCACCCACCCTGCTGCAAGGGCACGCCCTACCTTGCCATATGCCCCTGACATCCCTCACATCCCATCCTGGAGCTGCTGCCTCTTGCAGGCTGCTCTTCCTTGCCCAGTTGAAAGCCAGTCCCCTTTCTTTCTCTCTCTCCCTCTCTCCCCCCCCCCGGGGCGCCTCTCTCTCTCTCTCTCTCTCTCTCTCTCTCTCTCTCTCTCTCTCTCCTGAGCAGCATGCCCAGATCTTTTAAGGCAGTGGTCGGCAAACTTCGGCTCGAGAGCCACATGCAGCTCTCTGGCCCCTAGAGTGTGACTCTTCCACAAAATATCACGGCCTGGGTGAGTCTATTTTTTGAAGAAGTGGCGTTAGAAGAAGTTTAAGTTTTAAAAATTTGGCTCTCAAAAGAAATTTCAATCATTGTACTGTTGATATTTGGCTCTGTTGATTAATGAGTTTGCCGACCCTGCCTTAAGGGTAACAAAGGATCCATGCCCTCAGCCACTGTGGGTAAGAGTGAAAATGAGGGCGAGCTCTGGTCCAACCTGAACTCACTTTAGGGACCTTGCATTCATTTCAATCTCTGCAAGAGACCGTTTATTGATTAATGGAAGCTTTATTAGAGTTATTAAACAAATAAAACACATGCACACAGACATAAATCCATCTCTCCCCTCCTCCCAAACCACTGGCCGCTGAAGCGAGTCCTATTTCCAGCCCTGACACCTTGCCAGTTTGTCATTCTCTTTCCTGGCCACATCAAGTTCCATCGGGTTTGAGTTTATTGGCTACACGGTGAAGTTTATGTTGTCATAGAAATTAGCTTTGATGGACAGGGGATCAGGAGAGCTCCGCAGGCTCGTGGTGTTGGCATGGCTGAGATGTTGGGGTGCCTGGAGCCCTCTCCAAGAAAAATCAAAGCTGGCTCTTTGCTGCAGCAAGCGAGTGCAACGAGACACTCCCAGGGGAAGGGGACTTGGACGTGATTGTGAGCCGTCCAGTTCCCATTCCTCCCATCCGCCCTCCCCCTTCCTCCTCAGCCCCCTCCCCGGTACCCCCCAGTGCCAGAAACTCTTCTCCGTGCAACAGAGGCAGGGCCAGGAGGCCTGAGGTTAAGCCACTCTCCTCTACAGTTCGTGGTTAGCTTTCATAGGCTCTTGGCCACTTGACAAAAGTTGAATAATAATTCAATATTTCTTACTGAAATACTTGACCTTATTGTTAGTTTTTGTGACAAGGGGAATTTAAAGGAGCTGCAAAAAATGCAAGCAAGTGTGGCTGAGAAAGACCAGGGTATGCCACTGCGCACGGCACCGTTTCTTTTTCTGACATCTATAAAACTTAGGTGAAAACAGGTCAACATTGATGTTGGCAAATGAGAAGACCAGTTCTATTGTTAGCAAATGAAGTTCAGATATAAATGCAAGTCTGATTCAATCAAAACCACGTTTGGTTTTAGACACCAGTGATGTGCTTTCTATTAAAAAAGAAAAAAGGCGTGTTTATATAGACACACAAAGTAAAAATATTCTTGGGCCGAAAGGATCATTTTCTAAGTATCAAATCAACGTGTTGCAGCACAAGATGGGACTGCTATCACTTTCTTTTTAAATTTGTAGGGTACATTCTCCCCGAATCCTCTCCTCTCTACGTTAAATTGGCAAGGGCAGTTGAAAACCAAAATCATATATTAAGAAACAATGTGCATTTCCTGATGTAGGGACTTCCTGGAGACTGCTAGCTGTTGGCAGAGGAAGAAATGAAGTTATAGGATTCAAATATATAGCTCCCCAGATTAGGCCCGAGTCTTATAATCACTTTTATGGGTTCCTCTCTGGAGTCTCATGAGACACATCAGAGAAGTGCAGTCACTGGCCAAGCCCAGCTCGTGGAGGGTCAGTTAATTTTAGCCTCCTGGGCAGCTGGCTGATTTCATTTTCTCTCTGTCCTGCGGTCATCTGAAGTCCCTGTCCTGCTAGGAACTGGGACAATCTCTGAATGTCAGAACTGCTTCTTCCCCGACAACCCCTGTTTGCAAAGAGGCCACTGAGGTCCAGAGTCAAATGTGTGCCAGTTGACGGGATTTGAGGAGGGTTACTCTTTCTGGGGTGAGCCTTTTTAAAAAATTGAGGTGAAGTCACATAACATAAAATTAACCAGTTTCAAGTGGATGATTCATTGCCATTTAGTAGCCTCTCAGTGTTGTACAAACACCACATTTTCATCGCCCCAAGCCAAAACCTGCACCCACTAAGCCACTGCTTCCTAGTCCCACCTCTAGATTTGTTTGTGATGCAAGTTGATGAGCTTGGTTTCCATGGGGTCACTTCCCAATTTTCAATACGGCATAGCCATCTTTGCAGGTAGGACCTAGAGGGGAGCTTTCTGGTGGGGAGCACAAGGCCCTGGCCTGGGGCTGGGGGCCACAGGAGAGACAGTGCCTGGGATCCCACAGGAACCAGACCAGGACATGTTGTGAACGGGAGGGGAACATCTGTTGGGGTAGATGCTCTGTCTGAGACTGGTTTTTGGTCTCCTGCTGAGGTGATGATCCCTTTAAAATTCTCAGCATTCTCACTCTCCCATGTCCTGCCTCCCTGTCTGGGAGGCATTTTATTCCTTTAATTTGTGTTGGTCAGCATCCAAGTCTGGCACCAGGCAGTCCCTTCTTGAGGAGCTGGTGGTGGTGGAGGCTCACCCAGGTCTGGAAGGGGAGTCTCCCCGGGATGCTAACTGCTGGCTGTCTCCTTCAATACCAATCATCCCTCTGGTAATCACTTTCAAATGGCAAACAATAATAAAAGCTTTCCTCGGCTTGGCTTCCAAGTGTCAACGTATCTACCCAGGCTATGGGTGTGTGTGTGTGTGTGTGTGTGTGTGTGTGTGTGTGTGTTTGAATTGTCTAAGAAGAAGGCATTTGGGGAGCCCTGGAGCATGATGGGACGGGCAGGAAAGGCCTTAGCATCACTCTCCCTGATGCTGACCTGGAGCGGGACCAAGGGAAGAACAAGACTGTCAGGTGGCTTTGGCTTTTCATCTGAATCTGGAGGGAGTTGGCAGGGTCTCTTCTGATGGGGTCCCTTGTGAATCTAGGTGTAGCTTGAAGCTGGGATGAGATAGGAGGGGAGAACGCAGCGTTCAGATTTGGCTGCTGAAGATGTGTGACTAGATTCCAAAGGAAAGTCCCAAGTGTCTGAGCTGGGAGGGAGGTGAGGCTGCTCCCACCCCAGGGTGTGTTTCAGGCCACACAGAGTCTCAGGTCCCTCTCCCTGGAGGGTCTATTTTCCTTGGGGGAGAGTAAGGATAAGAATTTCACTGGTAGACAATTTCAACCTCGGCTCATATCAGAATTCAGATGCATAAATTGTGGCATGCAGTGCAAAATTCACAGGAGTTGTAAACTGTCTTCCTTACTGTGGCCACACTGAGACGGGTTGCCCAGGGTTAAGGAGCTTCTCTCTGCAGGCAGGTGGCTGTGGTAGAAATAACTGGGAAGTCCTGGCTGTGGTCAGGCCATTTCCCCAGAAGCCTGTGGAATCGTTGGACCTTATAGAAACCCCCTCCTCACATCTTTTCACTCATCCAACTGCACCCCTCCTGTAAACCTCCAGGTTCCCCTCCCTGCAAAGACTTCCTTCCCAATGGACCCCATGGCCCAACACAGTCTAGGTTGTCTGCACTGGGCCTGACCTCTGTCCTCTAACACCCTTTCAGTTACCTATTTCTGCTTTACAAACTTTGCTGCCACTTCGTGGTTTCGAGCTCAGTCCTTTGCTTGCCCCTGACTCTGAGGTCAGAGAGGCAGGTGAGGCTCAACAGGGAGTCCTGCAGGGCTCTGGGCCTCCCCACAGCATGCTGGCCCCAGGACCCTTTCACAGCACGGACTTCTCAGAGGCATGAGAGTGGTGGCTGCACCTCCTTTAGGGCCCACTTTGGGAAAGGAGATGGGCTGTGTCACCTCACTGTGTTCTGGTGGTCAAAGCCAGTCCCAGGGGCCACCAGCCCAGAGTCAAGGGAAGGAGACAGAAACCCCCAATTCTTCATAGAAGGAGAAGCAAAGGATCTACAGTTATTTTAAAATTGCCCCCATGGAATGGTTTGGCTTTGAAGCTTCTGGTCTGAACCACCCTTTCAATCATTTCTCTCAGATTATCACAGTTCCCAAGGACCCCTCTCTGTGCCAACGGCAGGGGGACTTAGTCAACATTTGAAGATCATTTCAGGATTCAGGCATCAGTGATAGGTGTGTGAGGAGGGGCATTGGGCTGGAGGATCCCACTACAGGCAGAACCTGCTTCATCAAAGCCCCCGGATCAGAAGCAGCTAGTGATAAAGAAGGTGTGAGGGGGGCAGGGGAAGATGTGTCCTGGAATCAACCATGCGCTGAGGGACTCTGTGAAGGGGAAAGGAGAAGCTCACCCCACTTCACAGAGTTGAGATCTGCAGGGAAGAGCTGGGGGCAGATTCCTCTCTCTCTCTCTCTCTCTCTGACACACACACACACACACACACACACACACACACACACACACAGGGCACCTGGGCCGTGGGGCTGCAGGGCTGCCCTAGTTGTCACTCAGAGACTCCGCAGGGTCCAGGAGCCACCCTGCGGCCGGGAAAGCAGAGAAAGAGGCCATTGTTTCTCCCCACTTTAAGTGGCTGATGACAGTACAAAGGAATGTAGTTAGGACCCTCCCTCCTCGCCATGTAAGATTACAGACTAGAGAACCATTGGGCACAGGGTGTGGAAACTACTGGGGTGGCAGAGAGGGGAGCTGCGTAGATTCTGGAATTCCAGCCTCCAGCTCCCAGCTACTGAAGCCTCGGGCTCACTGGGCAAAATGGGAATGCTGGTTCTTAGGGCTTTTTAAAAAAAATTAAATAAAATAATCCAAAAATAGAGGGTCTAATATGATGTGTTGCCACAGGGTAATATGTACTAAATAAATATGAACTTCTTTCTCTCCCAAATGTTAGAAAAGGAGCCTTAGAAATCCTTAAATCCCATTTGCGATGACCACGTGGAGGCCTGGGGACAGTAAATGACTTGCCCAAGTATAAGACCTGTGTCGGGGAATCCTTGCTTCCTCCTCTTGGCCGAGCTCTGCCTTCTGTGCTGCAGGCCTGTACGTCCCTCTATGGACATGAATGTTTCATTGCAGCCACATGGGGGCTGAAGAATATGGGGGCCTGGAAGAGAAAATGCTAGCAAAGCATTAAAACAAAACATGAAAAACACACACAACAAAACCACATCTAAAATGCCAGCATATGTCAACATGACAATTTTTTAATAAAGCCATTCATTGAAATCACATTAGTAAGTCCTTGCTCCTCTATCCATTTCTTACTTATTTAAAAAAGAAAATTAAAAGATCAGAGTTTAGAATGACTAAAGCAAAAAGTAAAATGTCCCCTCCTGCCTGTGTCCCCTCCTCCAGACCACACTGACGCTGTCCAACAAGGCCTCCTGCTTATTCATGAGCAGCAGCGGGAACCAACACTCAGGGCGATTCAGTTTATGGGATCCAGTTTTCCAGACGAGCTGCCCATCAGGAAGCCTGGGTTCTATAAAACACTGTACTGGGCCCCATTATTGATTACTGAGCAGCCAATCACCCCACACATGGTGGTGCAAGAGGGCAGCGTCCTATTCGCAGATTCTGTGGGTCACGAGTTGGCGCAGGCGCAGCAGGAATGGCTTACTGCACAAGTCTGTGGCGGGGGACGGGGAGGTCCTCACTCACATGCTGGCACCTGGTTAGGGCAGGGTGAAGGATGGTCTTAGCCAGGAGGGACGCAGGGTGGCTAGATGTATTGCTCAGTGGCTTGGATTCAGAGAACAAGTGTCCCAGCCAACCTGGTGGCAACTGCGTGGCCATTAAATGACAGCCTCAGAAGTCACAGGTTGCCACTTTCGCCATCGGTCGAAGCAGACACAAGCTCACCCAGATGCAAGGACAGGGCATCCCAGCTCTCAAGGGAGGAGGGTCAACACATTGGCACCTGTGCTGTTGGGCCGTCACCTGTGGTGATCACGCTCTGTGAGTGCTAAGCCCACTGGCTAACAAAGGATTTGGGGGCTCCTCAGGGGAAAGAGACAATCAAAGAGGGGAAATTCAGGCCTTTGATCTCTGGGGCATTTTGAAGGTGTGTGGAGAGATTATAAAAAAAATGGGACTATTTTGGATAATCCTGTGGAAAGTATGGCTTTGAAGACTTTGCTCACAATTTACTTGCCACATTTAAGAAGTGGGACCACCACACCTACCTGCTTTATAGCTGGAGTGAACTGCCCCTCGAACATCAAGGCCTTGACTGGAGCTGCTGTGGGGATGAGCTAGACTTTGCATTTTTCCACCAACAGGAGGAAGTGGCAGTGCAGGGGGGCAGCTCCATGAGAGCCAGGCAGAGGGAGGTGTGGCCTCGTTTTTGAAAAGGAGTGGGCTCCATCCGCCCTCCCCCTTTTATTCTCCCCCCACCTGTGTACATAGCCAGAAGGAACATGGTTTGGGTTGAATCCAAAGAGGAGTCTTTGAAGCCCTCAGAGATCTCGAGAGCAAAACACAGGGTGAGGTCAGGGCATTCAGGAGGCCTGAATGGAGGGAGGGAGGGGATGTGCGCAGCCCAGCTGCTTTGAGGCTGGCTGAATACAGCACGAGAGATGCCCCACTTGTGCCTCTGCAGCCCAGCAGCCATGTGGTTGGGGCAGGAGAGTGAAACAATGTGCTGTCCCCCATCTCTTTGGGCTCCAGAAGTGAAGGGAGAATAAGAGCTCAGGGCTCCCTCTGTCTTGACAGGCACTGTGTTAGGTACTTTGTGTCAACCTGTTTCACTAATGCCTCACAATAATCTTGAGTCCTAGTTCATAGTTAGAAAACTGAGGCTCAGAGTAAAAGTCTTTTCTAAGGTCACAGGGGGGCAGGTTCTGTTTGCTTTTGCAAAATAGCATCACTGCAGGGCAAGGAAGTCCCCTTTCCTTTCCTTTTCTTCCAGTCATCCTTCCATTCCACACTTTCCCCTTTACTCTGAACCACAAGATTCTGTCTCCAGGCTTCTGGATACTTGCAAAACCCAATCCTTTCATGGTTAGGGCCACAGAGGAGTTGTCTGCAAAACATATTTGAAGAAATGATGCCTTAGATGAGCATGCTATCCAATACAGTAGCCATATATGACTGTTAAAATAAAACCGAATAAAATTAAAGAAATTTAAAGTCCCATTACCCAGTCACACTAGCCACATTTCAAGTGCTCAACAGCCACACATGGTCAGGAATGATTCTATTAGATGAACAGGCATAGAATATTTGCATTATTGTGGAAAGTTCTATTGAACACCCAGACTTTAGAGAATAAGTATAGGAAGAACCACATTTTTTTCTCAATCACTAGTACTATTGTGATTTTTGTTAATACTTTTAATAGTAATTGAGGTATTTGTTTTCTCCAAATCTTTCTCAGAGGTAAAATAACTGACTATATTTTTACAGTACTGAATAGTTGACAAACTGCATCCATACAGTTGATCTTATTTAATGCAACTGCCTTGCAAAGTATGGTAGGGGATGATGTGACAGGTAAAGCAACAAAGGTTCAGAGAGGTTAAGCAACTTGGCCAAGATTCTGTAAACAGTAACTAGTAACCTATAAACAGGATTTCAACACAGGTTCTCTCTTTGTGCACTTTCTGCAGGGAGAATGTGTGTATACAAAGCCTGGAATTCTCCTTAGGCAAAATTATTAAATCGAAAGTAACTAGCCAGAGTTCTTGCATGGAGAATTGTGCTCATCAGTTTCTTTGTATAGACTGTCAGATTTTTCATTAGATCTTGCCACTAAATCTTTGTTTTCCTTCCAAAGTCGTTGGCAGCTTTTGTAATTATTTTATCATAACACCATTCATGCAGGCATATATTTATTAATTGGGAAATTACCGTTTCCAATTAGTTTATAATGAGAATAATTATGTTTACTGTTGCTTACACAAGTGATAAATAAAAAACAAACAATTTTTTAAAATGTAACTTTCCAGAACTAGGAGAGATGTCAGATACATATGTAAGATGTAAGATACATGGAAAGGTAGCCAGTAATACCTGGCCAGGCATGCTATATAAAAAGAACATTTCATTTATGCACTCATTTATTTAGTTAATATAAAATATTATCATCTACTGGTCTAGATACTGGAGATAATAACAAAGGCAGGTAAACAGTAAACCTATAATAAAATAGACAACATCATGTCAAGCTGTGATAGTGCTTTGCATAAATAAAAAGCAAAGAAGGGATAGGTAGTAGCAGAGTAGGTGGGGCTACTGTTTTAGACAGGGTTGCTAGGGAAGATCTTTCTGAAGTTCATTTGAAGATGAACCTGAAGAATGAGACTAAACAAGCTATAACCCAGGGAAACTGTTCCAGCAATAGGTGCCCTACGTGCCAAGGCCCTGAGGCAGGCATATGCTTTGTTTTACTTTTCGCACTAAATCACCACTGATCATATATTTTCTACTTGATGGCATATTTCTTGTGTGTTTTCCTATGCATGATGTCTATTCTTGGCTCCAGAAGCAACGGGGAGGCTCCTGTGGTTGCAATGTAGTGACAGAGCTACAGAGAGGTAGAAGCCAGGATCAGTTCCTGGACCACCAGTTGTAGGCTGTGAAGGCCTTTGGATTTTATGCTGAGGTGACTGGGGAAGCTGTCAGTGGTGGTGCATGGAGCATATGAGTTGAGGTAGGCTTTATTGTTTAGGTTTTTTTTAAAAGAAATATGATTATTCAAATGTATTACCTTCAAGGATTAAACAATGATGCTGTAGTTTTCTTAATAAATAGAAAATAGACTGTGTACAACAATGAACTCTATAGTAATAGAGCCAACTTTCAATTTTGAACCTTTTCAGATCTTCAGCAAAGTTGAAAGAATTTTACAATAAATACTCTTTACCTAGATTATTCACCAATTAACATTTCACCACATGTACTCCCCCCCTATTTGTTTAAACCATTTTAAAGTAACTTGCAGATATCATGGCACTTTGCACCTAAATACTTCACCATATATATTCAAAATACAATGATCACACCCAGGAAACTTTAGTAAAATAATGTTATCTATAATTATTAAAATATTACTATATAAAATATATGGTAAATACTCAATAATAATATATTAAATTTCTCAAAATTTCCCAATCATACATATTTTTTAAAAATAAATTTTTATTGATTTCAGAGAGGAAGAGAGAGGAAGAGAGAGATAGGAATATCAATGATGAGAGGGAATCATAGATCGGCTGCTTCTTGCATGCCCCATACTGGGGACCAAGTTCTCAACCTGGGCATGTGCCCTGACTAGGACTCAAAACCTGACCTCCTGGTTCATAGATTGAGCCTCAACTGCAGAACCACACCAGCCAGGCTCACTGGCTCACTTTATTTTTTTTAAATTTTAATCTTTATTGTTCAGATTATTACAATTGTTCCTCTATTTTTTCCCCATAGCTCCCCTCCACCCAGCTCCCACCCCACCCTCTGCCCTTACTTTCGTCACATTGTCCTTATCCATAGGTGCATGATTTTTTTCCAGTCTCTCCCTGCACACCCCCTCACCTCTTTCCCCCTGAGAATTATCAGTCCACTCCCTTTCTATGCCCCTAATTCTATTATATTCACCAGTTTATTCTGTTCATCAGATTTTCAATTCACTTGATTTTTAGATTAACTTGTTGATAGATATGTATTTGTTGTTCATAATTTTTATCTTTACCTTTTTCTTCTTCTTCTTCTTCTTCTTAAAGAATACCTTTCAGCATTTCATATAATACTGGTTTGGTGCTGATGAACTCCTTTAGTTTTTTCTTATATGTGAAGTTCTTTATCTGCCCTTCAATTCTGAATGATGTCTTTGCTGGGTAGAGTAATCTTGTTGTAGGTTCTTGCTTTTCATCATTTTGAATATTTCTTGCCACTCCCATCTGGCCTACATAGTTTCTGTTGAGAAATCAGCTGACAATCATATGGGTGCTCCCTTGTAGGTAACTACTGTTTTTCTCTTGCTGCTTTTAATATTCTCTCTTTGTCTTTTGCTCTTGGTATTTTAATTATGATGTGTCTTGGTGTGGTCCTCTTTGGATTCCTTTTGTTTGGGATTCTCTGCACTTCCTCGACTTGTAAGTCTATTTCTTTCACCAGGTGAGGGAAGTTTTCAGTCATTATTTCTTCAAATAGGTTTTCAGTATCTTGCTCTCTCTCTCTTCTTCTGGAACCCCCATAATTCTGATATGGGTACGCTTGAAGTTGTCCCAGAGGCTTCTTCCACTATCTTCACATTTTTGGATTCTTTTTTCTTTTTGCTTTTCCAGTTGAATGTTTTCTGCTTCTTTGTATTTCAAGTCTTTGACTTGATTCTTGCATTCCTCTAGTTTGCTGTTAGGTCTCTGTATAATATTTTTTATTTCAGTCAGTGTATGTTTAATTTCTAGTTGGTCCTTTTTCAAATCCTCTTGGGTCTTGCTAAATTTATCCATCTTTTCTAGGAAATTCTTAAAAAACCTTATAACCGTGGTTTTGAACTCTATATCCAATCATTTGTTTTCCTTCATTTCTTTCATTTGTGATCTGTTCCTTTGTCTTTGCATTTTCACTGCTTCCCTGAGTTGATAGAGTGATTTTGTGTGCTAGATTTTCTCTATGGCTTAGTAGCTCTGCCTCCTCAGCTACCTGAGGTGGACTCTCTTGGTGCAGCCCTTTGTGGACTGTGTGTACAGTCTTGTTGTAGTTAAATCTTGATTGTTGTTGGTATCCCTGGGGGGAATTGACCTCCAAGCCAATTGGTTGTGAGGATCACCTGTGTTTATGCCCAGAGAACTTCTGTGCCAGACTCAGCCTTAAGACTTGCAAGATTGCAACAGTCTCTGTGCTGGGCTTGGATGTGGTGGAATCTCAGGGCTGGGCAGGCAGCCATGACTTCCCATCAGCTCTGCCCTACATGGTGGCTCCTGGGTTTCAGTGCCCTCAGTAATCGCTGTAGCCCTCTCTGTGCATGTCTACAGACCTCTGCCCTTCGCGGCTCCCCTGAGTTTCTGTGCCTTCCGGGGACCCGTATTAGTCTGTATCCCCAAGGTCTTACCCGAAACTGGGGTACAGTGCAGTTGGACCTGGATTTCAGTGCAGTTAGAAGGTTTTGTTTTCCTCTCACTAGGGAAAGCCCGGGGCACAATCAGCAGTTAGTCCTCTTTGCGCACACCTCCAGAACTCTGCCTTTTTCAGCTCCCCTAAGTTTCTATGCACTCCTTCCTTTTCATGGTAGTCCAGACTCACCCCATATGAGTCTCATTCAGAACTGGGGTTCAGTGCAGTCAGGGGTTTTTATCTCCCTCCAGCTAGAGAAGCCAGTCAGACATTCTGTCGCCTGTCCTCTCCCTCCACGTGTACCATACCTCAGCTTTTTACAGCTCCTCTAAGTCTTCGTGAGCTCCTCTCTTTACTTCTAGTTGTAGAATTTCCACCCAGCCAGCTTTTCTGTGGTTCTGGATGGTGTCCATTCTTTCTTAGTTATAGTTTTGAAATTATGTGAGGCAGCAGTTTAGGTGTTCATCTTGGTTTCTCCCAATCATATTCTTTATAGTTACTTAAAAAATCCAGGATTCAATCAAGGACCACATATTGAATATATGAAAAGTCAGAGGATCCTTTGGGAGGAGCTAGGAGGAAAAAAAGGAGATAGGTTTGAGAAGGGAGATTGGAGCCAGAAAAGGGAGCCTTTAGGTGCAAAGCTAGCACTTTGGGGTACCAGAAAACTGAAAGTTGTTGACAGTGACGCAATAAAAGCAGTATTTTAGGATGATTTCTCTGGCTGCTGAGTGCACAGTGGATTCAAGTGGAGATGTCTTTGGTAGAAATACATGAAATGGTGACATTTGCCTCTGTCCTCATCCTCTCCTGCCCCACCTATTCCTTCCCCATTCTGGTTTCCAAAGCAAAGGCACTATTTACAATCTTTCCAATCCTCCTCTGCTTCTTCCTTCTTTCTTTCTGACTTCCCTCTGCCACTCTTCCCCCCACATCTTCCACCTCTAATGTGGAGCTGCGTGGAAGGGAAATTGGGGTCCTGGTCACAAAGGAGGAGGCTCTGCAGTACTATGGGAGGAGGATACCTGGCCTGGATTTTCTCCAGGTAGAGCAGTTCTTTCCTAGAACTTGGAGGGAAAAGAGAAATCTATGAACCCAGAAATTTGGTGGTTTTCAGTTTTAACCCAGATTCCTGCCCCTGTAAAATTCTTCCTTCCTTTCCCCCTCTTCCTATAGGCTCCCTCCCACACCAGGAATCTAGAGAGTAAGAAAGCTCCAGCCTTAAATGCTGTCCTCCTCAGCATGGAACTGTGCTCTCTCTATGCCCTTGCAAGGTCTGATAGCACTTCCAAGTGACAGTTCCTCATGGGGTAAATGGCTACTGCTTTTAAGGGCAGGGTAGGAGGGAAGATCTGCTCAACAAGTGGCGTCTTAGGGAGGTATGGTAACCATAACTTTCTGGGAGAACCTTTGCCTCTGTGGTTTGGTCTTAAAAAGTGGCCTAGGCTGGGAAGATAGCTCAGGTTGGTGGGGATACAACGTGGCAAGTGAGTCTTGAGCAGGTGAAATTTTTAAGAGACTCTGAGGCCACCAGACAAATTGACTATTGGCTCTTTCTCATTATGATACCTATTCTCACAAATGCTGGTGAATGTTAATAACTGACTCTCAAAAAAGTAGAAATAAATAAATAAAGGAAGGAAGAAAAGAAGAAAGGAAGGAAAGAAGGAAGGAAGGAAGGAAGGAAGGAAGGAAGGAAGGAAGGAAGAAAGGAAAAGACAAGAGGCCTTATTTTTAATTTACCAATTTCTAAGGTGTAAATACTCCCACCGTGGCCAAATTCAAGTTATCAATGAGACATCACTAAGACCAGAGTTGGAAGGTGATGTACACAATTGGCTCCAGCACTCCTTATCTTCCTACCTTTGCAAAGTGTCTGTCAACCTTCTTTAAGGACATCTGGAGACCCTGGATAATTTCTGAGCACAAGTGGAAACCACACTGTGTGTTTTAGACTACACTTGGGAACAGCTGTAGTTTGGGGCTATGTTGCTGAAGTTGAAGGGCTTGTGGTTCTAGGTTTGGTAATTCCACCACCAGCTGTATCTGTTTATTGAAATGCGTGTGCTGGTCGCCATTGTAAATGGCCAAGTGGGTCTTTATTCCTGAAGGGAAAGTCCTGGTTGCAAGCTTCAGCAATATGATGAAAAAGAATTAGCTGAATACAAAGGTAAAGGAGAAAACCTGGCTTATGGTGAAGGTTCACCTGCAGAAATCATTTCCCTGAGAAAACATGGTGGAATATTGGATAGTGCAAGGCTTTGAAATGAGGTGGATATGATTTGAGTCATTCGTTGATTGTGGGCAGTTGTTAGCCTCTTTGAGCTGGGTTCTCATATTTCTCATAGAAGATCATGGTGAAGATTACATGGTGAAGATATGATATGTGAAAACACATATCTGGCTTAGAGTAGGTACTTTATTTTAGACTAGAGACCCAATGCCCAAAATTTGTGCAAGGGGCTCGGCCCTCAAAGCTCCGGCTTTGTCCAGAAGGTTGTCTGATGATCATTCAGCTGTTCAGCCATCTGGCCTAATTAGCATATTTTGCTTTTATTATTATAGATACCTCTAATGTAAAGAGCAAATGTCATGGGTGTATAAGGAAGCCACTCTTAAGCAGCTATACTCATCAAGAGAACCTTAGAGGCCCTATCCAGTTTGGCTCAGTGGATAGAGCATCAACCTGTGGACTGAAGGGTTCCTGGTTCGATTCAGGTCAAGGGCACATGCCTGGGTTATAGGCTTGGTCCCCAGTGGAGGGCATGCAGGAGGCAGCTGATCAATGATTCTCTCTTATCATTGATGTTTCTCTTTCTCCTTTCCTATCTGAACAAATAAAAATATTTTTAAAAAAGAGAGCCCTAGAGGAGCCAGATTGGGAAGGGTGATGGAGGATGACAGAGCATGACAAATGCTGGAAGGACAGAGGATGAGACAGCACACTGAGTAAGTCTAGCAGCTGAGAGACCCCAATAGCCATGAAATCAGGGCCTTATTAGTCACCACTGCTACAGCTGGTACCTTTGGCTTCCTTCTAAACCAAATGTGGTAGTAATACCAGATGGTTGATTTCTGATGGGAAGTTGAGGAGGAATATCCTCATAAGTTTTCAAGCAAAACACAAATTAAGAACCTGCACATAGATAGCATGGACAATTAGCAGTAGATTCATTGGAGGGAATTTCCTACAATCTTAAGAGTCTATAGAAGTGAATCATGGTCCAGGCCCTCTCATCGATATTCTATGACTGAAACTGAATTGATATAGGAACAGCATGTTGGCTTAGAATGAAATATGATATTTTATAAGACAAGCAAAACAAAGAGCAGATAAAGAATTAGAGAAAACCAAAAAGGGTAAGGAAAACACCATTGGACCATGAGCCATGGAGGGTTAGGTCTGAAATGACAAAATATCTGAGCTCCAGAGAGTCCAAATGTTACGTTAGGAGCCAATTAACACAAACAATGAGGCTGTGGTCCTGCTGAGGGACATTCGTGAATAATGAAAGCAGGTGGCCTAGAAACAAAACCACTTTCTTCCCAGTGTATTCCTGGGTAATTGAGTGTGTCTGGGATTAGGATGAACTTGAAGGTATTAGGACATGTCTCACAGTGCACCCCTTGGCATGTGCCAATGGGACACTGAGCAGGCACTGCCTCTTTGAGTGACAACATCTTTTTGGTTCACCAGCTCCACTTGGCTTGGTACAATGTGCTGCTCTTGGAGCTTCGCGCTCTCATCATGAAGGCTCTGGATCTGAAGGTGGGAGGGGCATGGAGAAACCAAATGTTTAGAAAAATATCCTCTTCTTCTTTTTATTTAAAAAAAATTGCTTTTTTTTTTTTTTAGAGAGAGAGGAAGGGAGAGGGATAGAAACATCAATGAGAGAGAAACATTATCTACTAGGAATTCAATGGGTGACATCCTGGTTCACGGGTCAAAACTCAACCATTGAGCCACACTGGCCAGACCAAATATCCTCTTCTTAATTCAGGTAGACTGTTGAGCGAGTCGGTGAGCACCAGCTGCAGACCAGTAATATGGGAGAGCCAATGGATTAAGAAGGAAGAGAAAGAAGGCAGTGTGTTAGAAAACCCGCTGGCTCAGCCTGGGAAGCTGAGTGAAGAGCACATTCTCTCCAGGTCCTGGGTTCTTCGCACTGCTCTGCCCTGGCTCATCTCGCTGACTAGGACAAGTCCCTTCACAGTCCTGAGGCTTTAGCTTCCATATCAGCGGAATGGTGATGGTGATGTCCCCAAGGGCTTTCAAGTTTCGTCTAGTCCCCTAACTCTCTTATTTTACCGTGGCTGTTGCCAAGGTTGGTACAGGGTCCAACATAGCCTGTTGCTCATGTGGTTGGAGTACACTAGCATCACCTCCCTGATCATGCAATGTTTTCCATTCTCTTGTTAGATCCAGTGAAGAATGGCTCTAGTCTGGGGCAGCCAACACATGGCATTCACATTCTGTCCACCACACCACAAGCCAATGGTATTATGTTGCTAAATGATCCTTGTTCTCCATTGCATCTGGGTTAGGCGACAGTATGCTTAATTGCATTGCAGGCGACATTGAGATGAGCACCATGCCTGGCCAAGCAAATGGGACCTGAGAAGAATTTAGCTTGGGAAGGACTCCTAATGTTCAGAGGGCAACTAGGACCACCAAGGAAGGCTAACTGTATCCTTCTCATGAGGCACTTACCTGCTTATCAGCTGACTCCTTGCTCATGGGGCCAGTGAGTCCTGTTACAATGTTGCTTAACTCATAACATGGAAGTAATAATATCTGTCCTGCCTGCATATTAGGATTCCAGGGAAGTGCTTGGAAAAATACTAAGTGCCATGCAACTATAAGGTTATTAATAACGTTGCTATTATGCATTTTGATTGATGAGACTTTGATATAGGGAAAGGCTGCTCCCCTCCCTCCTCCACAAGACCTGTTCCCAAAAGTACATCTCAGTCCACACTCCAAAGACATTTCTTGCAACCACATCTTAGTGCGGTTCACCCAATAAAAAGCTCCTCTGGCTCCAAGTGGGCATGCAAGTTCATCACAACATTTGCCATCAATAAAAGCCAATTCTTTCCATATGAAAAGCATTACAGCTGTCGAACGGTTATTGAGTGATGATACCTGAATAATGGGGATACAGGCACAGGGAAATGTACAAAGGGAAACTTCACAGGGACGCCAGTTGCAAAGATAGAAATGTCGGCATCAGAGGGAATCAGTTAAGCAGAGTGGAGCACTTTGGCCTTCACCAAGCAGGAAAGACGAGGAGCAGAGGTGGTGGGAGGTGGAGAGAAGCAGCAGGGAGCAATGAGAGAATCAGTGCTACCAGGCAGAGGAGTCGCCGATGAGGGTGGTGGAGAGTAGCCGTAACAGCCCATGCAGACCACAGCCCACTCGGACCACAGCTGCATTATGGCCAGCTCTCCTAGGCCAGGAACTTGTCAAAAATTATCTCTTGGAAAATTCTGTCACAACAGTCTTTGAATTTATAATTAGAGCCCTGTTTCATCTTCAAAAGTGTCCTGGTTTGGGCAATAAATGATATCACCTTGGGCATTGTTAGTATTGACAGATGGAAATCTGGAGGGACTAAGTGAGGCTGGGAACTCTGCCCAAAGACCCCAGGTCCTCAGAACCCATGTTCCTTCCTCTTCTGTTGCAGAGCAGAACTTCATCTGACTCACTTTCAAAACAAAAATTCTTCAGTTAGTCCATTAAAAGAAATAACAGCCCTGTTTTAATTTCAGCAACGGCCTTGGGATGAAAAGACTACTAATTACTCTAATTAACCAAGCGCATTAAGTGCACATGTTCAAACGAACATGAAAATACCATCCGTCCTGGTCCTGAGGTTCCCGAGATGTTGGAATCCATAACCATTTAGTGGAAGAAACTGACTTCAGAGAAAACAAACCAAAGCCGCCGCTTGTTTGTGGGACTGCCTACTTGTGGAGGTGCAACCAAGAGACGCGGACAGGCAGGAGGGTGTCTCCCCAGTTTGTGTTTCCAATTACTGCCCAGAGGAGACAGAACAAAGAAGCGCCTATTTATAGCCAAAGTCTAAAGAAGTGGGAGGGTGGGGGGAGTGAAGAAGCTTAATCATGAGAAAATACAATCCACTGTTGGCATTCATAGTGGATAAAATTGTAGTTTATTGTAAGAACAAACTGTCTTCAGGGAAAAGAACATCTTCCTTGCCTTCATATATAAGGTGCTCTGAAACCACTTCACTGCCAGTGATGAGAGTAAGGTGGGGCAGATGGGCATGGTGATGGGAGCTGGGTCTGGACCAGGTTAGGCACCAAAGCTTCTGGGCGAGGATGTGCCTCTGCACCTGTAACTGAGAAGCCAATGAAAGTCACGTTTCTTCATTTCTTTGAGCGTGCCAGTAACCGTGGGTCGTTTCTTAGAGCTCAGACCTCAGGCAGTGCTTTCAAGGAGCAGGGGGAATGGAGTGTAGCCCATTAGCTGCTTGGAGAGGATCTGATTAATAATGCACAAGTGGCCTCAAGTTTCAGAATGCCATCTTGTTTTGGAACAGGTCAAATGATGGGGGAGGGATGCTGAAGTGGCACTCAAGAGCTCTTTTTATCTCCTCTCCTTAAGAAATAGATTTAAAAAATAAGTATTAAGTTAGTACATTGGCCAAGCACTGTGGTAAGTAATTTCTATAGCATCATCCCATTCAAACCTTTAGAAGTCTGCTATTGCCAACCCATTTTACAGATAAGGAAACCAGGACTCTGAGAAACTAAGAACTTGCTTGCTCAGGTTCTGAACATGGAGTTCTAGGAGGCCTCAGAAGGATCAGTGTGGCTACCATTCTGGTAGTGCCCAAAATGATGATAAAGGTGCTTCCATTTTCAGGTAATTGGTTCCTTGCCTTTTGGAACTCAGGGTCCTATCCAACCACTAGATATCATAGCTCCAGAAAGAACCTGTCAAGGTCCAGAGGTTGCACCTCCCAGCCCCATGTCACAACTTGTGGCATAATTAGGATACTGCCTTTTCCCTTCAATTTATCTGAAATTCCAAGGTCATTCCATTTCCTCCAGTATTGTGGACTAGGTTTAGGGAAAGTCCTTGTAGAATGTACAAATGATGTGTTTTTTTTCCCATTCTAATCAAATTGGCTTGTGCTGTGGAGATGCTAAAGGCTATAGTGGTGCTGCATCCTCTGCTATGCCAAATCACTCCCAAGAAAGATATCAAGAAGGGGGCCACTGTTCTGTACAACCCTCTAGGATGTCTAATAAGTGAGTCTTTTGCTCCCCAAATAGAGACTCCCTGGAATTGGCTCAGGTTAGTAATGACTAGAGAGGGCATCATTGTCATTACCATTTATTAAATAATTTTTGCCTCTTGCTTCGTATTTAAGAACTTAATTGCTCAAACCTCCTCTGACCTACAGGAACAGGAACAATCAACAAATTCTGTTACTTCTTTCCTTTTAGATTTACCCTTTTCTTCCATCCTACATTTATCACACTGGTCCAGGCAGTTTCTTCTATTGTTCAAACTTATTTTTTTAACTCCAGTCCTTGTGTCCTGATCTCTCAATTCATCTTGCAGGCTAAGCCTGCTATCCCCAAATATTCCATTCCCAAGTCCTTCTTTACTCAAGAATCCACTGTACCTCACTGCCAAGTTTTGAGCTTTTAAATCACAAAAATAACACATAAATAATGTCCCAAAGTTAAGTAATACATAAGTATATAGAGGAAAATCTTAGATCTATCTATCTATCTATCTATCTATCTATCTATCTATCATCTATCTATCCATCTTTAAACCAAAGGACTGTTCTTTATTTTGAAATGATTTTTTAAATTTTTAAAATGCTTATCAATATAAGCTGTGCATATTCTAGATAAAATTTCATTAAAAATAATAATAGAAGTATTAAAAGAATAGTCTCCTGCCCCATGCTTCTCATTGTAAGAGCCCAATCAAAGTCAAATGCCTCAGCTAAACTATTAAAACCTATGTGACATAGTGCGGCTATGGTTACCTACTGAGCCTCAGTAACTCCTCCTCCTCAACTTCAACCAATTACTCCATCCAAGTCATGATCTATTCTGATAGTCTTTGTCTTTTAACTGGAGAGTTCAGTCCATTTACATTATTTGTAATAACTCTACTTTTTGGATTCATTTCTATCATCTTGGTTTTGTACTTTTTAATAATATTTATCCTGTGTTATTTTTCCTGTTTCATTTTTTTTCTTTTGCCTCCTTGTTTTGAATTTATTGGTTCTATTTCTTGCACCTCTAATTCCAATTTCCCTCCTATATTTTACTTCTTTTAATGGACATCCTATAAACTTTTATATGCATAATTAACATAATAGAATTGAAATCTAATCAGTATATGTAAGCTTTTTTTGAACAATAAAAGAAGCAAAGCACACTTGAATTCTAATTACTCACCTCCAAATTTGATGTGCCATTTTCCAGAATTTTAATTCTCTTAATTTTTAAAAACCCATAAATTAAATATTGTTGATGTTTTCTATCATCAATTTTTATTTAGATTTAACCACATGTTTAACTTCATATTTGCTCATTGACCCTTTACATTTCACACCTTCCTTCTGGGATTCTTTACTTGTTTCTAAAATGCATGTTATTTAGACGTCCCCACATGTTGGTAGTAATTTCTCTTAGTTTGGCATAATTTGAAGTAGTGTTTTTGGCCCTCCCTCTTTGAAAGATAGATTTTCTTGTTTAAAGTTCAAAATTATTAATTATTTAATGCTAGCTGATTTGTTTTAATGCTTGTCACTTTTTTCTAGATAATTTACTTGTTCTCTGTGATTGCTGTTAAGGTCTTTTCTCTGTCTTTGTTTTTCAAGCATTTGATACATCTGGGAATTAACCTCTTTTGATATATCCTGCTTGGGATTCTCTAGACTTTCTTAATCTATGAACTGATGTCATTCACTAA
This sequence comes from Lasiurus cinereus, assembly GCA_011751065.1. Taxonomy (NCBI): domain Eukaryota; kingdom Metazoa; phylum Chordata; class Mammalia; order Chiroptera; family Vespertilionidae; genus Lasiurus; species Lasiurus cinereus. The sequence continues at coordinate 78,097,548 of JAAGEH010000018.1, read as the reverse complement.
TTCGGGGGAATGTCAGCCATTATCTCTTTTAATATTGGTTCTTCCCATTTTCTTTATGGCCTTTATTGTTTTATATAGAATATTCTCATCCTAATCACCAGATTTCTTAAACATTTTTCTATTTTGCATTGCTTCCCCCCCTTCATGAGTCTGTGTAATCTCTTTAATATTCCAGTTCATCTATTTTCTCTGATAGACTAGTCAGTGATATTTCAATGTTATTTATCAATATTTTTTATTTCTAGAATTTCTATTTGTTCATTTTTCAAATCTGACCAGTTATAATAGTTTTAATTTATTACACTTTCAACTTCATCTCATATTTTTGAACATATTAGTTATACTAATTTTATAATATATGCTTAATTCCAGTATTTGTGATCTCAGAAGATCTGATTCTAGAGTTTCTTATTTCAGCTAACTCTCACTCAGGGTAGTTTATTTCCCTGTGTTTAATGATTTAAAAAAAGAGTTTATTTTCTTTGTAACTTAATTTGCAGGAGTTTATGGAGGCCCATGTTGAAGTATTTTCTTTCAGGGAAGGTTGGAACTTGCTTCTGTCAGGTGCCTGAGGGTTTCAGCAGGTTGGAAACAACTTAAACTAAAAAGTCAGGGTTTTTGTTTGTTTGTTTGTTTGTTTGTTTGTTTTGTTTTGTTTTTTTCAGCCACTATAGTTGTGTATATCCAGGCCCCAAACTCAATAAAGGTTCTATCTGTTATTAGAAATGGGAAGGGAGAATTTTTCTTTTTCTCTTTCTGCTCCACGTAAAGCTAAGGCCAAGCTGGCCACGTGTCTACTAGTACATGTACTTTTCTGCTCACTCACTGAGGTTCTGCCCCTCCATTTTCTTGGATCTCTGTTTGTGGGTCTCTGTGCTGACCTTTTACTCATCTTTGGCTTTAGTTTTTGTCCCTTCTGCATGGGAAATGCTGATCTGATGGCTCCTGCGGATTTGGGCTGTCTCATCATTTCTGGGCCCCAGGGAATCACTTCACTTTCTAGCTAAATCTGTCATAGGTTAAAAAAATGTTTTTATCTTTTACCAAGTGCTTTTAGGAAGTCTTTGAAAATCTAGTCCACCTATTCACAGAAAAGAAATACTTTATTTTCTTGCATTTGGGCAAATTCTCTGAGCTTTAGTTTGTCTCATCTCCAAGGTGGATGAATACCTGTATCATTATGATGTTTGTGAGGATTAAATAAGATACTGGATATAAGTGTCTTCTATGTAGAAGTTTAATAAGTGATGGTAATTATTGTTACTACTGCTACTGTTTTGCTACTAGTACAGTTAAAAGAAAGATAGTTAATTTTAAAAGCAGTTCAATTCTAGTTTTCTAAACATATTTATCATGTATATTATGTGTGAGGGCCTTTTTTTTTTATTTTTTAACACCACCCTGAAGTAGCTAATAACAGCTCTCCCTGTAGGATTTGAGCCCTGTCCCTGAGCTGCATCTTTGATAGGATCTGTGTGTGGGCTAGAAGCTAGGCTCCAGGCAGCAACCAATGTCAGAATCCACCGTGGAAACACTTCCGCTCTGTGCAGCATGGGTGGGCAAGCTGAAAGAACACCATTTATTGGAAGAAAGGTGCTACACATATACAACGAGGTGTTATATTTATTATTATTTCTATTTTAAATTATCCATTGAAGAAAGACGACATGGCAAGAATTTTAAATGAGGCCCAGGGTCAAATTGGGTTCAGAAGCCCAAAGGGAAACGTGGTCATGTTCTGACTGAGATGCCTGTGACCTTGGGCAGGTCAAGTTACTTCTCAGCCTCATTCCCCTCATGTGTGAAGCAGCAGAGTGTGGCTGTGTAGTTTTAGGAAACTTCCACATCTCAACTTCTGTGATTCTCATCTCTTCCCAACCCACATCCCCTGGGCTCCCTCATTCACTGACTTGTAAGACCCAGCACCACAGCTGTGCTAAAAAATACTGTTTACCCAACGATGTCTGCCTGAGTCACCCCTGCACCTCCCGCCCCACCCTGCCCGTTCTCTAGCGTGAGAAACAGAATCAGAGCCACAGTAGACATAGAATCCTCCGTGTGGCTCTGGCTTCTTTTGCTTTATGAGGTGCTCACCTGTCTCAGATGTGTGGTTGGAACAAGAGGAGCCCAGCAAGGTGCCACAATTGCCACCTAAGGAAGGAAGTAGTTGGAACTAATACCCCGTGAGTGCGGTTAGCTGGGTGCAGAAGTGGGCCACACCTAGACACAGTGTGTTTGTAAGGAGACTCCAAAAGCAGCTGGGTCCCTCCAAGGTGCTGGGCTCTAACCTCAGCCTGAGGGCAGCTCCCAGGAGTGAAAGGACAGCCATAGTGCCAGGCCTATTCGATGAAGGGGGCGGCTGAAGTGCAGTGTTCTCTTTGGAGTCTGAAAACTGGGTGGCTGGAAAGGGAAGACCTCTTCTTGTTGATTCACATACTGGGAAAGGGTAGAGGCGTTAGAGCGAGGAAAAACCAGGTGCAAAGCTGGGCTGTGTCGCTGGGAAGGTGTTGAAGCTGCATCTCTATCTTAGGCTTGAAGCTGTGATGTGAGGACTGCCCTGCCATCGTTTCCCGAACTTCAGTCATTTGAAGGCTGCAGTCCAGGGATTTGCTACTCCCCTGCCCCCTGTCCCACTACTTCCTCAATATTTGAATTTAAGTTGATTTTTATGAGATACGTTTATGTTAAAAGGAAGATTTCTGTTACCATCACTTGCCACAGATAGAAGTCAATCTCTCGCGCACACACCACCACCACCACCACCACCACCAGGAAAGCAATGTGTTAAGGTGCTATTACCTGGGCCTGAGGCTTGCTCTCTTTTTGTAACAGGGCTGATTAGCAATTCTAGATTTAGCAGCACACCCTACAGAAACTTCTTCCTTGTTGCAATAAAGAAGATTGACAGAGGATAACAGTCATGGGAAAAATTTGTTGAGTCCCTCACTTACATGTATGCCAACCCACACCTCCACCATCAGACAGGGGCTCCTATGACTCCCATCCCTTTACCAGCTGAAGGCCCCAGGCCGAGAGGAAATCCTGCATTTGCTCAAAGCACACAGCTAGTTAGAAACACAGACACACTGGGGTCCAGCGAGCTGGAGTTCGTCCCCCTAAGGCAATTTCTCCTCTTGCCCGCTGAGTCAGCGTTATCTCATGTTATGATTTCCTGATGCCCAGAGCATCTAGACTGCTGTCTACAAACATCTGCTGCATCATGAGTTCCGGGTATCCTCCACACTAGAGACATCACCCTGCATGGAAACGAGGAACATTGTGGCTTATTCCTAGAAAGTGCTCACTCAATAAGGCCTGGTCCATTGCTCTCCAACTCTCCTGAATCCTGGTTCCAGTATTCAAAGATGCACGAAGGGGCCCAGGCCGGGTGACTCTGTTGGTTGGAGCATTGTTGTACACCAAAAGGTTGCAGGTTCGTTTCCTGGCCAGGGCAGGTCAGGGAGGTAACTAAGCCATATCTCTCATCCTCCCTCTCTCTTTCTCTCTCTCTCTTTTCCCCCCTCCCTCTCAAAGTCAATAAAACATATCCTTGGGTGAGGATTTAAAAACAAAAAAGGGAAGTGACTGCTTGAAGTTGTCACAGCCTGAGGACTCTTATCATCATTCTCTGATGACTCTGAAACTCCCAGACAGACTTCCAATAGCAGCTTGCTTTGTAGAGTTGACTTTGGGGCGAGCATGAGCTAACAGTGTGCTATCTTGCTTCCCCCATGTACCTCCGTGACTGGTACAGGCCCACTGTGTATGTTCACAGAATGAGTGAGTTAATATGTAGTAGTTACATTCCTAATAATAAGAAAATGCTCACATCATGGAGCTCTTACATTAGATCTGACTGTAGTAAACGTTCCCCCCTGTATTATCTTATTGCCTCAACAACCCTATGAAGTAGGCACCATTGTCCTATTGTGCAGATGAGGAGTAAGTTGAAGTTTGGATAATCAAGTAACTGACTCCAAGGCGGGTGTGTGTGTGTTGGGGGGGAAGGGGGCTCCTAACCCTACTTGTGCTGCTCCCGCCAGAGTTGCTCACTTTGAACAGACAACCCATGTCTTGCCTGCACAGCTCTCCCCATGGTGTGGTGGTTGGCAAGCTCTGGCTTTGGTCTCAGACAGGCCCAAATCTAAACTGTTCTCTGCCAACCACCAGCCATATGACCAAGGCGGGCTGCCTGGTGTCCCTGGGCCCCAGTTTCCTCATCTAGGAACAGAATAGTACAGAGGCGAACACATGAGAAACACTCACACAATGGCAAGGTACCCGCTAGCACCACTGAAGGGTACTCAGTATTAGATAGAGGAAGCAAAGAGGACTTGGGCTGGGAAAGGTAGGGCATTATAAAGGGACTATGGAAATGGAAGCAAAGTTATTTCTCTTTCTTCATCACTTTGATGAAAGTGTCAGAGGAGGCCTTGGAGTGCCGATTATTTCATTTCTTAGAAACACCCTTATGCCCCCAGAAAGAGTGTCCAGCACCTCTAGTTGTTAGATACCCATCCTCCGGAGCCATGTGCCCCTCCCACTGCGTGTTCCCAGAATGGCCTGCTGAGGCTGTGGCATGAGAGGAAGTTCATTCCCTCACCAGCAGCCAGAGCCTCGGAACACCCAAGAAGCCCGGGCAGCGGCAGCAGCAATGATGAAGTGAGTGTGAACCGGGCACAGGAAAGAAAAGGAAGTGTCGTCTGGAACAGCCCAGGCTCTGCCCTCTCCAACCTGGCACTGGCGGGCACGGGCCTTCCCCATGGCATTCGAAGCTCACGTCCACAGTGGAGTGTAGGTTCTGAACTTGAGAAAGACTCTGTCCATAAACTATGGCCTCTCTTCCTCCTCCACCCTCTCCTCCTCTACCTCCTCTTTCTTTCCAATCACTGGATCAGCCCTTACTTGCCTGTTTACTTGGTTTTGTGCTTTCAGCTTAGATGTGGTTAGAGAGGTGGGGTCAGAGGAAAGGTTCCCCACCCCACCCCTCCACCTCTCCCTGCCAGCCAACTATCCTACTTGGTCTTAGAGACCAAACATGATACTCTTGATGGAGTAGATGGGGACATTCTGGTTTGGTTTCTGTGGGGTGGGGCCTACGTATGGGTATTGGTTAAGGGCTCCCAGGTAATGGGGAACCGGTGGTCTAGTTCTTGAAAGAACCAGGATGACTAACTCTGTTTCGAGGACAAGTCGTTGGGGAAAATTGGGCCTTAGCCATAGTAGGAGTTAGCAATGCTTATTCCTGCATAAACACTGGCTAAAGATGGTTTGATTCGCTGGAATCTTTTGACAAGCTTCTCAAAAGCTTATCCCCAACATTTCATGGATGTGGACAAAGGGTACCAGCTCATTGCACTCCAAATGGCACACTCAGCAAACCTCTGGGAGAATTAGGAAGTTATGTCACAAATGAAATGGGTCAGCCCAGGTAGTGGTGGTGTAAGAGGAGCCAGCCAAGACCTGAAACCTCTGGTGCTCAGATCACTCCAGATTCCTTCAGATGTTACTGAATTGGTAGACGTAGCCTAGGATAATGAGCACCACCCAGTATGGTCTGCTGGATCCTGGGAGCCAGCTTGGAGGGTGCAAATGTAACTTGAAGAAAAGAGGATGCTGTGGGCTGCTTCTTACCAACAGGTTTATAGTGGACATCACAGGCTCAGAGCTCCAGGGAGACTCTGCCGGAGGTTTTAAAGGGAAGAATGGGTTACTTGGTGGCTACACTTGTGTGGTGTGGTTGGATGGTCAATGAGGCAGGGGTGTGGAGTCAGGGAATTCCAGGTGCAGGTGTAGCAGACCCCCAGGGGCCTCAGCGATGAAGAGCATGAAGCAAACTGATGGTGACACAGACACAGATGGCCCTCACCCACTCCAGGCCTTTGACTTCAGGTGCAGACGCTGACACCATGGTTTGTGGCTCAGGGTTCTGTCAGAAGCTCTTCTGTTGTCTTACTTACTTTTTCCTTCCCCGGCCAGGTTGCCATATTCAAGATTCATCATCCATCAAATAATAACCAACCAGAAAAGATGATAGAAAATGAGATCCCATTCACAAGAGCCACTAAGTCCACAACAAACTTGGGAATTAACCCAACGGAAGATTGCCCAAAAGCTTTGGGGAATTTTTTAGTATAAAATTCAAAGAAAGATATCATGTCAGAATATCTGTAACACAAACTAAAACACACACTCCATATTTTAAAAGGATATAGACATACTCAAGGATTGCCAGGATCTCAGGGGGGAGAAAATGAAAAAGGGATCACAGACATAGACGCATGCACACCATCAATAACACTCGAACACATTTCCTCAACAATGAGTAGCTGCTGTCTGGAATACTCTGCTCAAACAAGCCAAACCTGCCTACACTTACCATCATTAAATGTGTCTTTAAAAAACCCCCCACAAACTACCAGATTTTAGATTTCTTTGAGGTCAAGGATTATTTTTGATACATCTTTATATTCTCCATGGTGCTTAACTCAGTGACTTGCATATGAAAGGCACTCAATACATATTTTTGTAAAAGTCCCATTAATATAACATGTATACATTATGGAATGCTCAGTAGAGAAAATCTAGAATATATACATTCCAGAGAAAATTTAGAAAACCTATATCATGAAAACTTAGAGAGTGTGGGTAATCAAAATACATTGAACTCATTCATAATATCACTACTTATTGGGTGACCAATATGGACATTTTGGTTTTTCCTTTGCAATATATATATTTTTTATTCTTTGATGGCTTTCTGATCTTTTCATTGAATAGTTTTGCCATTTTGTAGTTTGAATGAAAAGCATTTAGCAATGAATTCAGTGTGCAAAATATTGGCTATGCAACCAAATCCAGGGTGTCTAAGACCACTGGCCGGAGGGTGAGATCACAAGACGATGTGGAGAAGGCAAAGATGGATATCTGAGTTTGCTGAATGGAATTCGTGCAGAGGTCAACAAACTTCTGTACAGAGCCAGCTGGCACATCCCCGCGGGTCACACCATCTCTATCACAACTGCTCAGCTGTGCTGTGACATTGTGAAGGCAGCACAGACACTATGTGAACTAGTGAGCATGGCCATGTCCCAATAAAATTTCACTCACAGACATTCAAGTCTGAATGTTATATCATTTTCACAGTTTTCAGAGGGAGAAGACCAGAGGCAAGAGAAAACCTAGCCTACCCAAAGAACTAAAAGGAGGTTGTAATCAATCACCGAGTGGCCAGGAAGTCAGGGATATGGCTGCAGAGGCCTCAGCCCCTGACAGTTTGGCTCCATATGCCAGGAGAGGGTTTAAGATCCGGGAGCCAGATCAGCTGGAGGGAGTGTTAGAAGTAAGAAGTCGATGCATTTTGGGATCCAGTGGAGATTAGAACCACTGCTAGAGTGCTTCAGGCCAGAAAGTCAGCTTTCAGATTCTTCTGTACTCCCTTGACCAGAAAAAGCAATACCCAGAAAAACAACGCCCCACCATGGGAAAGCCCAACATTTAATGCAACTAACCAACGAGGGAATGGTGTACAGAAATTGCTACGCAAGCAGGGTGGACAGTCTGTGGGATCCTTGCGAAGTCAGCCCGGGGTATGTCTTGCCTCACTCTTGTTATGACACTCCTTGGTACACGCCTGTCATTTCCACTTCTCGGGTCCTTTGCTGCTGTTTTCCCATCAGTGCTACCCACCTCGTGCCCAGCTCTCCTACTGATTGTAAAATCAGGTCACATTCTCTCATGGCCTGTTACCTTCTTCATCCGTCTCATCCTGATACCAATCGTGGGAAGCCATCATAAACACAGATCATTTCTTCCCTGCCTTCCCACACCTCCGGACCACCCCAGGCTGCAAACACAGTGACCTAGACCAGGCGGAGGAAAGCTTATGTTTATTTCCATTTCATTACATTTTACTGAAATTAACTGCGCACCTCAATGAAACATGACACATCACAAAACCTAGGCAAGTTGTTTTTCTACACTGAGAGCCTGATCTCGGTTCCTCACACCTTTTTCCAGGCTTCCTGGGCGTGGGGTCTTGGCGAGATCAGCAATCACCTTTCCGAGGGCAAGAGGCTCACAGCACTTGGAGTCTGAGCTTTGGTTACTCAGCGGGGGAGACTTGCTAAAGCGATCTCAGACACATGACTTGCACCTTGCAGACTCGCTTAGAATTTTTAGCAGGGGGTTTTCCGAGTGGACTTGCCTCACTGTCCTGGTTTGCAGGCCTAAATTATGAAGCAATTAATATACAGCACATAAAACTGTCCAGTCTGTTTGTTCTTGCTGTCATATCGTTGGTAATGATGGCAGGAACTGACTAATGAACCAGCCCAAGTATCTGTGTACACAGAGAACGAGAGAGGAAAGAAGGGGGGCAAGCAGGAGTGAGCACGCTTCGCAAATATAATTCATATTTCTCCAAGAGCGCAACTCTTCCATTTCCTAATGCCTTTCTCATGAATAGTCCAGGTCTTAACACACACACACACACACACACACATACACACACACCAAAAAACCTTTATGTAATTTAAGCCCCGTTTCTCATTTCATTGAAAAACCTTTAAGAAAAGCCATTTTTCATACTTAAGACTTTTTCAAATCTCTCCTAACCAGTTACACTCTGTATTGTATCTTTCGGACCTGGCCGCCATCCAGCGACAATCCTTAAAAATCCCTTTACAGTTTTAAAGGAAAATACAAGCTCTCATTTACCACTGGATGGAGTCAGAAAATAAAAGCTTAATGCCTTGACAGGCCTGGCTATTTTTTTGAGGCCTAAGTCTGATTTATGGCAGTAGCCGGCAAACCAGGCTGGTGAAATATTTGCTGCTGCTCCCAGGGATATGGAAAAATGAAGTGTGAAGTTCTGGGGAGAGCAGGCCACAGCCTTCCAGTCACTAAACACTCCCACCAAGTTGGCAGGGGAACAGAGCCCCAGGCTGCAAGATGAACCTCAAAGGACTCGGAGAGGAGAAAGGGACTGTGCACCATGTCAAAATACTGCCAAGGCTTAGCGCTCACCATACATTTTGTGACGTGGGGTGGATGTTTACGAGGGGGATTTAGGGAGGAAAGAGAAGAGAGATGTTGTCTTCCTTCTTTCCTTTTTTTCTTTTCTTTGCTGCTTCCCTGTCGGGGTTTCAGTCCAAGCAGAAGAAATTAAGGGCAGCCACGGGAATGTAGGAAGTGGCTTAAGCCCCCACCATAAAATCATTCAGATAGAAAAATAGGATCTGGTTAGAGTGAAGCCCTGGCCTCCCCCAGGACTGCAGTTCCCCGGCTGGAAAGCAGACCCACTCCCTGAACCACCACTACCACGGTCTCCTTCTGAGAGCGTGGGAGTCAGAGCTCCACTCCCATGAAAAGGGAATTTCCTAGAGGTAGCAGTGGAGTGGGTTTTCCCCCCAAGAATTTTCTCAAAATGAGTCATCACAAACACACACCAGGTGAAAGACTTACAGGTTTCCCCCTCCCTCTTCTTTATTGAAAAGTAAAATGAAATTAACAGCCACTGTTTAGATTTGCTTTCAATGTTAGGTTTCTGAAGTAGCATCTTGGACACTCAGAGGTTTTCCTCAGTATTTGGCATTACTCACAGGAGAGGGGTGGAGCCCCTCTGCCCTGCCCCTCCCCACCCCCCAGGGGGAAGCAAGCGTTAATTATCACCATTTTCTGAACCAGGAGAGCCTTCTGTGAGGTGACATTTTCAATGAACAAAGGCAAAGAGGGGAAACATGCACTTCATTTTTCTCCCCACGCAAACAGATCTCTGGGAGATCAATGTCAAAATCCGATTCCCTTGAAAATTAACATGTACCTTTTCATTATTTTTAATAAATTTAATAGCAGCATCTCTACCTGCCAGAAGGAGATTTATGTCACTGTGATGTCTCCAGGTCAATTAAAGTGGCTCAGTCATTACAGAAATGTTTACGCCCATCCCCGCGTTCCTCTCTAAATCACTAATAAACACACCTACTCTCACTGAAACAGACTCTCCCAGACTCACGTTAACACCCCCACAAAAACGGCCTCACTCATTTATTCCCTTATCATAAAGCTAAACACAGAGATAATTCAACTCAATAAACATCTATTGATGTCTACCATGTATATGGTGCTATTGGACAACAGAGGTGGGTAGGGGAGCCTGAGCTGGAAGAGAAAACAAGATTCTGGTCTTAAACCTCAAGACATTTGCAGGTTGATGAAGGGAAAAAGTGGTCTTAGATCTAGTTGCCTTTTGTTAAAATTGAACCTAAAAAACTGTGTCCCCTCCCCGCCTCACATGGGCAGAAGAGGAGAAAGTGGAGACCTAGAGAAACTGAGTGGCCTGCTCGCTCAGTGCCACCAACAGCGATGGCACAAATGAATGAGCCGAGGTCTGTGCTGAGCATTAGCCTGGCACTCCCCATGCTTTGGCTCCTTGAATATTTGCCAACCTGCAGACAGCCTCTTCATTCAACAGATGAGGAAACCAAGACAGAGGGTGGTTAAGTAACTTATCCAAGATCACATAGCACAGATGTCTAGAGGAACAGAGGCAGACAGATGGTGGGACAGAAATCACAGCTTTCCCAACGCCCTGTAGTCCCTCCACAAAGCTGAAGTGAAAACTTTGGTCCCCTGCCTCCTTGTTCACTGCTCTTCCTACCTTTCTCAAGCCCCCAAACCCATGATGATGAGGTGGAATTTCAAAGAATGTCATACAACACTTACCCTTTTGTTTATTGGTAAGGGGCTATGGATAATAAAGAGTTTGTGGAGTGCTTTGCAAACTATTATTGTTTATTTGGAAGCACCTAGATTTCAGCCAAAGGAGGTTTATAAATACTTGAAGCAATTTTGAATATGGTCATTGCTACATCCTATTTTTTTTTTTTAAAAAAACACTCTCTTTGGGGAAACTGAGAAATCCAGGGCATATGCGGGGTGACCAGACCTCCAGGGTGGCTGCTCTGGTGCAGATAATGATGCTGGAAGAGATCACAGAATGCTGACTTTGCTCAGTGGTGGCTACCACACACATGCAGGCCTTAAAGCACAAGCCCAAACATAGCTCACATACTTCAGCGAATGCCCTGGCTTTTCTCCACCACTAAAATGAAAGTGAAGGTGAAATCATTTGGGGGCCACTAGAGTAGAATTCTCACCCTTGATAGCTGCCCATAGATTTAAATGTCTCACAGGAGACCCAATTAAACATTAGTGAGATCCCAATTCACCGAAGGATCATATTTTCTGGCCATTTTCATCACTCACACTTCCCAGCAATTTAACAATGAGTTTAGGATATGACCCCTTCCCTCAGCACCCCTCCCACCTTTTTCATTTTATTTGGGATCTGGAATCTGGTTGGCTCAAGTGTCTGAAAATACTGAAGGCAGATTTTTTTTTTTTGAACCAAGTTACCAGTTGCTCTCTCCACATGCCCTGACTGTTAGTTATACCAAGTGGCCACAAATGAGGGCTAATAGGAATCTCCGTATTTTGTTGATAAAGGTTCATCCAAGTTGACCCCTGGGACACAATGCCAAGGGAGCATCCAGAGCACTAGGGCTCACACAAAGGTGTTTGTTGAATAAGTAGATGAGTGAGTAAAGGGGTGATGCCTCTTGCTGTGGCAGCTGGAGGAACAGAGGAAGACGGTGGTGCAGCAGATGCTACTTGCCCCAGGATGACCCCATCCTGTGTGCTTGATCAACAACAGCCATCCTCATACTGTGGCATGCATCCTTCTGGGGGCACCTGATGATTTTCTAGGGGCTCTGCTCGTGCGGATGGCTTTAATGACATTGAGTTTTGGATTAATATACACTGTACTATTTTCTAAAATTCACAGGGCTAAGGATACACCTCTGGTTTTCCTTTCATCCCTTTACAATTGCCCTTGTCACACTTTTTAAATAAAGGCATCTTCTCATCCATCTCATGAAAGAGTATCGCCCCAGGATCTAAATATCCTCTGGGTCTCTAAATAACAAGATCATTTGAAGAGGCATTTCTCCTAAAGGAGAATCCCAGGAGAACAAAACAAAGAGCTTTGGAGAGATATTTTGAAAGGGGAATGAGCAAGTCTCCATGGATGTGTATATGTATCTCCATAGCTGTCTATCTACCCCACTCATCTATTTATCTATTAGAATGACTTAGTTGTCATGGGAACACATATTAACACACTTATTTGAATTGAAAAATGAAGTTAGACTTTCTCTGTGAGATAGTGAGTCTGATTTGGTTAACTGGAGCAGCAGTGAGAACTGCTTTATCATTTAGGTCATATGTGGGAAATTTTTCCCATAAATGGAATAAGCTGGAATCTATTGCAACAAGGTTTTGATGAAATAAAACTAAAGCACAAGTAGAGTACATAAGTTACCAGGTGATACATTCTTTATAACTATCTAAATGTGTGATGATGAAATTTAGATGTCATCTTAAAAAAGTACTTTAAAAATTCTTTTGGCAGGTGCAAAAAAATGTAACTTGAAGACTTCTAGTTTAGAAAAAGTTTGTGGATATAGGAAAGGATAAACTTATAAATAGGTAGGAAGGAGCCTTGGAATTAGAAAAATGCTCTCAAAATTGCAGAAATCTGAAAGGAGATGGAAAAGGGTATAAAGAATTCAGGACCCTGGGAGAGAAGATAACACTGCCTGCACTTGGGAATGAATTTGACCTTATGTGCTCTTGACAAACTGTCTTATCTAGAATGAGAACACCTGTACCATTCAGGTTTATTTGTTTTGTCTATCAGAATAATGTGGATTGTAGCTTCCTTCATACCACATTTTACTTTAAAAGAATCAGGTAATCAGGACATAGGCACAAATTTCATCAACTTATTAGGGTATCCCCTCCTCTATTCCGCGCCCGCCCCCCAAGCTAGTTAGTGAGAGTATTTCTATGTCCTACTAAGAAGTCATTGTTGTTACATATAGATTTGGCTGTTCATCCAATAAGCCATGAATATGTGTGTGTGTGTGTGTGTGTGTGTGTGTGTACATACACACACACACACACACACACACACACACACACACACACATATATTCATATTATAATATATTAAGTAAGGGGTTCTGAAGTAGTTGGGGCAATGGAGCGGTGAATGCCAGTAGGTCCCACAAAAGTGTTATTCCTGAGGTACTTTAAAGAGAAAATACCTAGTGAAACAGATACACCTTTAAGAAACTGAGAAATGGCCAATGCTCTGCAATGTACAATTTAGTGCCGATGAGATGCCAGAGATAGCTGTGTTTAGCTGCCTAATTTACTGCTGTCAGCCTCTGCTACCCTCCCCCCCCATTAATCTGTCAGCCGAATGAGCTCTAATTATGCCTCTTGTAAGCTGGTGTGCTGTGGCACATTCTGTTCGAGTGGGGATAGATCTTCAAGATTTACTGCACGCATGCGGATGATCTCCAAGCTTTGGGGTAGCGGGGAGGCCTGGCCTCTCCCAATTACTGAGGACGCCATGAGAGGCAAAGAGAAGCAGAAGGCAGGGAGGAAGAAGCTGACATTTCGGCTGAGAGTGACTGTACTCTCAGCCTGACAAAATGCAGAACACATTTTAGCATGATGCTTGAATGTATATGGGCAACACTTAGCCTAAAATGTATAGTCTATGCAACCAGTTTGTTTGAGGTGTTGTTGTCAGAAGCTTGCTCCTTCCATTGCCAGTCTGGCCGTCTCCTTCTGTAGCTGCCCCTTTTTAAGATAGATATGGCAGTGCAGAGGAGAAAGGGAAGGGTTTAAGAGGGATTGCCTTTTATAAGGGATTTGTTTTCTTAATAATAGATTTTATTTTTTTTAGAGAGAGAAAGGGCAATAGAGAGATAGAAACATGGATGAGAGGGAAACATCAATCAGCTGTCTCCTGCACACCCCCTACTGAAGATTGACCCTGCAACCTGGGCATGTGCCCTGATTAGGAATTGAACCATGACTTCCCGGTGTTTCATGGGCCGATGCTCAACCACTGAGCCACACCAGCCAGTCCTGGATCAGTTTTTATTACCTAGATCAAGTCCCTGAGTCCTCATCAAAATCCTTGGAGGGAGACACCATAATCCCTATTTTAGAAGTGAAGAAAAGAGTCCCAGGGAGGCTCATATTGTGCGTGTGTGTGTGTGTGTGTGTGTGTGTGTGTGTGTGTAGGGGGAGACAACTCCTTGGGAAAGCTGAGCGCCTCTGATTCCTTTTCCCACCACCTTGCTTTTGCTTGAGCAAGTCACACTTGCTCTTCCTAAAATGGGCATTGTGGATTTCCGATTGGTGTTTCAATCTACACTGCTGGCTCCCTCTCTTCTTTTCTCCCTCCCATCTACCAGAAGGTTGTGGGGATAAGTCAGATCATACTCATGAAAGGCTTTAACCCCTTGGGAGAAAGTTTTCCATACGCAAACACTGGGCACTTGAAAAATTCCCTGTGTCTTCCTAGCTGTACCCATCCTCAAGGAGCCAAAGACAGTCATAGATGCAGAAAAACGTCTGGGCCGCTACTGTGTCCATTCCTGCTCAGGTAGATGGTCGTGGTGGATTGACTTTGCACAGCCACATCACCCCAAAAACCTTGGTGGGGAGCAAGAAAAAAATTTTGTTTCCCAAACACTTTGACCCAATTTTCATATTTCTTTCTTGCTGTTGATCTCTATTTTAACCAGTGTCATGGCAGGGACTTTAGATGGTGTGAGTCTGACTTTCAGAAAAGGCCATGTGCAGGCTTATTTTCAGTTTTCATATTAAGTCTCATTTGCTTTCAGTCTAATATCTTTTAGGCTCATCTTGGCTTCACTGGCATAAAAAAGCAAAAGAGAAGCAAAAATGAATTACTTCATTGCAATTCCATGGACTAAATTAAAAAATTTAAGACCCCAGAGTCTGGTTGAGATCCAGGACAGGCCCCAACCACTGATGGAAAGGAATTTTTAAGTGACCCCAAACATACAGGACGTTGGGTTTCATGGGCTACCCTCAAATTCTTTGCCAGCAGCCCCTGAGCTCCTTTTGACCACATCGGAAACCCAGTTCTCTAAACAGAAAATGTAACCACGCTAAGTTGTGTCACTTTGGTGATATATCTCTCAGAATATTATAAACCGGGTAGCTGAATTTTTCATTGCCTTAGAGATGTCCACAACTCAAGATCTAAGGATAGAAAGTTCATGTCTCTCTCCATTAAGAAATTTAATTCACATTTTACTCAGTCTCAGCCTTTGATTAATACTCTGGATACATCATGCAGCAGTCCTTAGGATTATGAAAAGTGATTTGTCTAATCTGCGTGTCAGTCTCCTTTGGGGTCTACATAGGAAAAAAGAAACAAAAAACCAACACTCTGCAGCGATTGATTTCATAGCATTTGCTTTGCATTCGCCTTTACATTCCGGCCAAGTCAAGTGGATAAAGAGCAACTTGATCCATGGAGTGTGGCAAGAGTGTTGTCACCATCTACAGACCCAATTCATCTGGAGGATTTCATGTTGCACATATCAACACTGGAAGTGGGTTTTAATGAAATCTTGAGCAAAACGAAGTTAATATAAAAGTGAATGCAAAAACATATGCTTCTGCTTCCAGCTGGCTGGTGGAGGTACAGTCAAGGTTGCACTCAGACCCTTGCCCCACGGAATACATTTTGGATGATCCAGGTCAATGCTGGGCAGAAGGACAATTGTGAAGGACAAAAGTGTGATGCTTGGCCTACACTGGTATTCTCTGAATGTGAACTAGTCTTCCTCTCTCATAAGCTTTTCCTCTCTCAATACGCTTTGACTCACTTTTCCACCAATGCAAAAGTCTCAACCTCTCTGCCTTTTTGTCCACAAATCGAACACCCTGGATCTCAGCTGATAATCTTTCAGAACCACTCCTTTTTCCAACCTTAGCATGCCAACCTGATGTGCACATCTTTTTAAAGAGATGTGGCCAAGCTGATGCATATGCTCTGTCAGTGAGGTTCTAGAGACTCTGCCTTATCTCACAAGATCACATCAAGTGGGGGAATTTCATGGCAATTGGCCAGGGAGATGCGCTGGTGGAAGTGGGTCTTTCACTAGTACATACCTCTGTGTAAGAACTCACACTGTAGTGGCCTGGTTCTTCTATCTCGGGATTTGGCCCTGCCTGAAGGGTGTGTCATGCAAGAGTCTTGCTTTAATTAGTCACATTTGGAAACACTAGAGATGAGCAGTATATGGAGTTAAGGCAGTGGTGTGATCGATGGGGAGCCTGTCCTTCTAGTTTGGGAAGTGCAGGCAAGGCTGAAAGAGTCTTGGGAAGTCACCACTTGCCTTCACTTAAGATATCTTATATAATAAAGAGGTGTTATGCAAATTGACCCTCACGCCCTCACACAAGATGGCCACCCCCAAGTGGTCAAAGATGGCCACCACAAGATGGCCAGCAGGGGAGGGTAGTTGTGGGCAATCAGGCCAGCAGAGAAGGGCAGTTGGGGGTGACCAGGCCTGCAGGGGAGGACAGTTAGGGGTGACTGGGCCAGCAGGAGAGGATAGTTGGGGGCAACGAGGTTGGCAGGGGAGGGCAGTTGGAGGTTACAGGCTGGCAGGGGAAGGCAGATAGGAGCAATTAAGCCAGCAGGGGAGCAAGTAGGCATCCATCAGGCTGGCAGGGAAGTGGTTGGGGCAATCAGGTAGGCAAACAGGTCAGTGGTTGGGAGCCAGCAGTCCCAGACTGTAAGAGGGATCCCAGATTGAGAAGGTGCAGGCTGAGCTGAGGAACACCTCCCCCATAGTGCATGAATTTCATGCACTGGGCCTCTAGTATGTGTGTGTGTGTGTGTGTGTGTGTGTGTGTGTGTGTGTGTGTATGAATTGAAAAACAATTACTTTTTGCAGAATGAGATCACATAACCTTTGGGGAAACAAACTTTAATATCTCATGAATCCTTCAAAGAAGCAAGATTTTCCTAATGGAATAGAAATATACTTCCTATTATTTTGTTTTGCTTTTTCCTCCATCAAAAATAATAACCTAGTGCTTATGAGCTATCATTGATATCACTTTGTATACTAAGTATTGTTATTTTAGCTCCTTTCTAGACTAACAAGCATTAAAATTTTTTGTCTTGATTTAGATCTCTAAATCTTTTATTATTCTTATCTATTTTCTTGGGGTTCTTTTTATGTTCCCCACTTTATTTTTGCTAGATGATATCCCAACTGAAGGAGAATATTGAATTATGTCTGACACTAGGCCTTAGAGTCTAAAGTTTGGGTTTGAATCCTACCTCCACTACTTACAAAGGAGATGTTTCTGAGTTGCAGCTTTCACAACCTCAGAATAGACATGGCTGGGCCTCCCTCCCTCCTAACACTCTATGAGGATTAAATCTGAATGATGGTAGCACATTGTTTAGTGCCTGGAATATGGGTAATGCATAATGCAAACAATTTGTACCTGTAGCATGACCAAAATAGACAGCTTTACCTAAACTACCAAGACAATAGTGTTGATTCCTAATCTTTTTTTTTTTTTGTTAGGATGTATAGGGATTTTCAAGATAACATCTCCATAAAGAGTGTCTTTAAAGAGTTGAAAATATTCAGATGTAAAGCCTTCCAAACATGGCACCACCCTGGAGAACTATGAGCCATGACTTTCAGTGAGTTATTTAGCCTCTCTGAAACCCAGTTCCATCATCAAGAAACTATAAATAATAATAAATAATAGCATGACTTCATTGTATTGTGGAGATTAAATGAGATATAGTATGAAGGTTTATGGAACATTTGGAAGAGTGGAATGAGGAAGCTTGTCAAACACTTTCCCCAAATGCAATGATAAAATTGGAAAAAAAGAAAAGAAAAAGACAATCATTTTAGGACTCTGAAAAAATCAAAGACATACAACAAATTGAGAAGTATTTATTAAATACAAAGTATTGAGCCTGATTAAGAATAAAGGGAATCTTTGGCATTTTGGATGGGGCTGCTCCCATCCTCCACTGCCAGTTTCATCAGCACAGTAGTTCCACCAGGAGGGCAAGCCATGAAAACCAGCAGGTTTGCTGTTGGAGGAGGCCAAATTATTTTGGAGTGGAGTGCAGAAAAACCGTGTAAAAATTAATTATGTTGGTGGTAAATGAATAAGAAAGGCCAACATTGTAGTTATCCTGAGGCTGCAATCCTGGTTGGGGCAAGCAACAGATAGGCAGACTTGCCAAAAATCAACAGGGAGATTCAAGGAGTGAGAGAATCATGGTGGACATTGCTAACATCCTTGGAGGTCTGAAAGCCTGCACACAAATGCAAGGCTGTGCATATACCCAGGAGTGACCATTCATACATATCTGGCTGAACATGGAGTGTAGCAAGGCAGACATTGAGAGAGAGAGAGAGAGAGAGAGAGAGAGAGAGAGAGAGAGAGAGAACACCTGAGCAGATATATCAGTTGCTAGACACTTCAAGAAGACCTGCTTTACAATTAGTCCAAGGAAGTCACTAATCTAGTGAGCAAACAGACAAGGAAAACATTCCTCTCTTGGGTTCTCTCTCCCAAGCTGATCAAGAAAAGAAGGAACAACGGTCACATCAAAGATGGCTGCAACCACATGCAGCCTATTTGATGCAACCAAGCACCTGAGGCATGCCCAAGGACAAGGCCATTAAGAAATTTGTCATTCAAGCACTAGCCAGTTTTGCTTAGTGGGTAGAGTGTCAGTCTGTGGACTGCAGGGTCCCGGTTCTTTTCCAGTCAAGGCACGTACCTTAGTTGCAGGCTCCTGGCCCTGGTCTGGGGTATGTAGAAATCAATCAATTGATGTGCCTCTCTCACATTGTTGTTTCTTTCAGTCTCTTCCTCTCCCTTCCATTATCTCTAAAAATCAATGGGAAAAATATTCTTGAGTGAAAATAAAAAATAAAATAGAAGTTTGCCATTCAAAATATAGTAGAGACCTAGCCATTAGCAAATATCTTTGATGTCTATGTTTTTCCCAAGTTGTATGTGAAACTACATTACTGTGTGAATTGTGCTATTCACAGCAAGGTAGTCAAGAATCATTCTCATGAAATCGGGAAGGACCGAATACCTCCCAACATTGACTTAGACCTGCAGGTGCTGCCCCACAACCACCATCAAAGCCCATGGAAGGAGCTAAGTCCTTAAGGACTAAAGAAAAGTTCTTTGGAAAAAATAAAAATAGAAATTATACTTAAAAAAGAAAAGAAAGAAAGCAGCAACAACCACTGTTGGGGAGAGAAAATTAGAATTCAGAGTTGTTATAATATAGGAATTGAAATCTTCAGTTTTCAATAACAAAATTACAAGACATGCAAAGAAACAGGAAAACATAACTCGTACACAGAAAAAAATTAAAGCAGCCAAAACAAGCTGTCTTTGAGGAAACACAGGTTTTTGATTTAGCCAACAAAGACTTCAAAGCAGATATTGTAAATATGTTCAAAGAACTAAAAGAAACCATATTTAAATAATTAAAAGAAAAGTATGATGGTGACACATTAAATTAAAAATTTTGATGAAGAGCTAAATTCTATAAAAGAACCAAATTGAAATTCTGCAGGTGAGAAGTACAAAAAATTAAAGTCCCTTAGAGCCCCTCAGAAGCAGATTAGTGATAGCAGTAGAAAGAATCAGCAAACGTAAAGCTAGATCAACAGAAATAATCTAATCTGTAGAATGGAAAGCAAAGAGCATAAAAAGCCTCAGAGACCTATGGGCAATCGTTCAGCATACCAACATAGGTGTAATACCTGTCCTAGAAAAAGCGAGAGAGAAAATGCTGAAAAAGCACTTAAAGAAATAATAGTTTAAAGTCCAAAAATTTGATTTAAAATCTTAATTTAAAAATCTAAGAAGCTCAACAAATTCAAGTCTTATTAGAAAAAAAAAATAGTTATACCTAGTCACATCATAGTCTAACTATTGAAAGGTAAAGACAAAGAGAAAAACTTGAAAGCAATAAGAGAAAATAATACATCATGAACACTGGAATGATAAATGATTAAAGTTGAATTTCCATCAGAAACATTGAAAGTCAGGAGGCAATGGATGGCATGTTCAAAGCACTGTAAACAAATATTGGGAGAGTTCATTGCTAGCAGACCTTCCTTTCAAGAAATATTAAAGAAATCCTTTGGGCTGAAAGGAAATGACACTAGCATCCACATAAAGAAATAAATAACGTTGGAAAAGGTAATTGTGTAAGTAATTATAAAAGACCATCTACGTATATAAAACCCTAATATGCAAATTTACCAAACAGCTGAACAACCAGTTGTTATCATGTGCGCTGACCACCAGGGTGTGTGTGCAGAACATGGTGGGCGTCAGCCATGGCAGGATGGTGCCAGACCAAGTGGGATGCCGGTCACTGTCATCAGGGTGAGCCTCTGGTAGTTACTGAAAATTTTTTGCTCCTGTGTGCTACAGTACCACCTGGCACTCACACCTGCAGCCAGCACCAGCCCCACTCACACCTGCTGTTAGTTCTGGCCCCAATTGCCCCTGAGGGCTTCTCCATCTTCCCCTACTTCTGAGGGACAATCGAGGTAGCAAATACCGCTCACACTTGCTGATGGTGCCAGCCCCAATCGCTCTGTGCTGTCAGAGGGTGCAAGCAGGGTCAGTACCATCAGCACATGGGCAATGGCGGGAGCTGGGCTGCTGGCAGACAGGGGAGTGGGAGTCATAGTGGGAGAGGCCAGGTGGGGACAAATATGATGGGCCAAGACCTGCTCCTGTGCCCACTGCAGCCTCATTGCCACAGTTCCTTTCAAGGTGCACAAATTCGTGCACTGGGCCGCTAGTATTATATATTTTCCTCTTTTCTACTTATATCAGATTTAAAAACATAATTGCGTAAAAGGACATTTACAAAACTGTATTTTGGGGTCTATAACATATAAATATGTAATATATATACATATATACATATATATGTATATATATACATATACATATATACACACACACACACACACACACACATACATACACACACAAACACACATATATACTAAGAATAGTAAAACGGAGGGAGATGTTATAGAGTTATATTGGAGTAAACTTTCAGTACTGTACTGAAATTAACTTACTATTAATCCAAAGAGGATTTTGACAAATTTAGATATAAACTATAATCCCTAGAATAACCACTAAAAATTATTTTAAAAATCCAACAAAGACATCAAAAGGGCACACTAGAAAAAAAATAGTTAGAAAATATCTATTTGACATAGAAAGTGGTAAAGAAGAAGCAGATAAATTAAAAAGAGCATGAAACTTATAGAAAACAAAATAATATGGCAGACATAAACCCAAGTATATCAGTAATTGCATTAAAGGTAAATGGATTAAACACTCTAGTCAAAAGGCACAGATTGTTGGACTGCATTAAAAAACAAGATTTAACTATGTGCTATCCACAAGAGATGCACTTTAGATTCAAAGACACAAATAGGTTGACTATAAAAGAATGGAATAAGATGTAATACAGAAATAGTAATCATAAGAGAGCTATATTAATGTCAGACAAAGTAGATTTTAAGACAAAAAATGTTATTAGAGAGATATTTTATTATAACTAGGCCAATTTACCAGGAAGATATAAAAGATAAAAATTATAAATTTATGCACACCTAAGAACAGAGTCTAAAATATATGAAGAAAAATGACAGAATTGAATAGGTAATTTAACAAAAACAGTTGGAGGCCATTGATAGATAACTAGACAGAAAATTGACAAGAATCTAAGAAGGCTTGAATAACACTACCAACTAACATGACCAAACTGACCTCTATAAAATGTACCACTCAACATCAGCAGAATGCCCATTCTTTTCAAGCATACATGGAACATTCTCCAGGGAAGACTGCATGCTGGATTGTAAAGCAAAGTGTCAATAAATTTAAAAGCATTTAAATAATTCAAAGTATTTCTCTGAACACAGTAGCATTACATTAGCAAATAACAACGGAAATAAATATGAGTAACCTCCAAATATTTGGAAATTAAACAACACATGTGTAAATAACCCATGGGGTCAAACAAAAAATCACAAGGGAAATAGAAAATATTTTTAACTGAATGAAAACAAAAACACATAATCAAAATTTATATGATGCAGCCAAAGTGCTTAGAAGAAAATTTGTTTAAATGGAGAGATTGAGATATACTTCATGTACCATAAAATTTACCCCTTTAAAGTGTATAATCCAGTGGTTTTTAGTATATTTACAACTCTTTGCAACCTTCACTGCTGTTCAGAACATTTCATCATTCTAGAAGGAAACTTCACAGCCATTACCAGTTACTCTGTATTATTATTATTCTCTTTCCTCATTCACTTGCTGATACTAGTATAATTTCTATTTCTATGGACTGCCAATTTTGGACATTTCATATGATGATATGTGGCCTTTTGTGCTTGCCTTCTTTCATTATGCATATTTTCAAGATTCATCCATGTTGTGGCATATATTAGTATTTCAAACCTTCTATGGCTGAAGAATGCCTTGTATGGATAGCCTACATTTTCTTTATCCATTATACCAGTTGGTGGACATGTGGGATGTTTCCACATTTTGGCATTTATGAATAATGCTGCTATGAACATTATTGTACAAGTTTTTGTGTGGACACGTTTTCAATTATTTTGGGTATATACCTAAGAGTGGAATTGCTGGGGCTATATAGTAACTCAATGTTTAATTTTTTTGAAGAAGTTTCAAACAGTTGCCCAAACCAGTTTCACCATTTTACATTCATACCAATGATAAAGGGCATTAATGGAAAACCTAGAGCTGAGAAAACTTAGTGGTAAAAGATTGAGAGCTTTACTCTTAAAGTCAGGAACAAGACAAAGATGTACCATCTCACTACTTCCATTCAGTATTGTACTGGAAGGTCTAGCCAGGAGAAATAGGAAAAAATACAAATAAAGACAAAAATAAAGAAAAACCAAAGGACCGAAACAAAACAAAACAAAAAAGGCAACTAAGTTGGAAAGAAAGAAATGGAATGATCTTTATTTGTAGATGACCTGCTCCTGGATAGAGAATCCACAGAAAACCTTTCAGAAGTAATAAACTAGTCCAGCAAGGTGGAGGATAGAGTATCAATATGACAAAATCAACTGTATTTCCTTTCTTCTGAAAAGACAAATCTGTGGCAAAGCTAAGTAAGAAAGAACAGAAGGCATGAACAAACCATGAAAAAAGGGATATAATCCTATATAATAAAATCTAATATGCAAATTGTCCCCTCAACTGGGAGTTCAACCAACGTGCCCCAATTGGCCCCCCTATCCCAATTGGGGGCAGGGCTGGCTGGCTAATCGCCCTAAGCGCCTCCCTGCAGCTGGCCCAGCTTGATTGGCCCCAATCCGGTGGGCTGACTAGACTCCACCCATGCACGAATTCATGTACCAGGCCTCTAGTTATAAATAAAAGACTATCTTGAAAAATTTTATGCCATAAATTTGAAATTTGAAATGGCTACTTTTCTATTAAAGTATATTACCAAATTGACTCAGACTAAATAAAAAAAAGAATAGGTCTATAACCATCAAAGAAATTTTAAAAAAATTAGTGGCTTGGCCTGGCTTATTCTAAGGAGGTGTCTTCCAACCCTGGTGGTCTATGAGAATCTCCCTCCTTCCATGTGTCTTTCTCCCTTTCTTTCTCTCTCTCTCCTTCTTTTTCGCCCTCTCTCTTTGCATGAGAGTTTTGAATGTGCAGAATTAAAGCTGGAACTCAGTGTTACAACTTCTGGGTGGGCAAATGAGAAGATTTGTGCCCAAAGGGAAGCTGTTGGTCCTATGCCCTATAAAAGGTTGACATGGGAGCACTGATTCCCTTTTAAGATTAGTGCTTTAGCAGGATGTGTGTGTGTGTGTGTGTGTGTGTGTGTGTGTGTGTGTGTAGGGGTCTGGCCACAGTTGGTTTTCACATGAGGGGTTAGGGGTCCAGTCAGTTTTTAACTCCTGAGATGCAATGAAGGGAGGAGCAGTGGGGAGGGGCTGTGGGCACAGGCTGTGTGTGCATCTCTCCGTGGTGTGAACACAGAGGCTCCTGCAGACTCAGCGAGGGGCAATATGTATTCTGTACCTGGCCTTGCACTCTGTGGTCGTGAACTCTTCCCAGGTCTTTCTGTAGAGAGGCATTCATTCTTAGGGAAATGCTGTTTTGGGTAGGATGTCACTGTGTGAACAAGAAGCCATGGAGCAGGGCTAGTCTTTTGGAGACTTTCTGTTCTGTGCAGGAATGAAGGAGGAGGTGGGAGGGAATCTCTTGATGTACTGAAACAGACTCTTTCTTGAGGAGTTCGAGAGCATATGAAACAAATCCCCTTCGCCTCCTCCTTCACCTCTCCTTACCCCTTCTCCAGGTGCTTCCAGGTGCTTGAAATGCTGAAATTAATACAGCTAAAGATATATTCCCTACTTACAAAAAGAGCGATTTTTTTTTCTGAGAACATATTATAGGAGAGAAAGAAATTTAATTAACCAGGGGTCGGGGTCCTGGAATGAGGGTGGCAGTGCCTGGGAGGACAGCCACCAAAGGGGACATGGGTGCAGGTGGCAGACATACTTCCTCATTGAGGGCAGGGTTCTTTGCTCACTGAAATGCTCCCAGAAGGTGGCTGGCTGGAAGTGGGGTGCAGACAATGTTCTCATCCAGCTGTCGTTTTTCAGGTTAGGCAGGGTAGATTTCATTTGATTGCTTTTTGCATTTTCTTTTTATCTTAGATAAAGGGTGTGCCTGGCTTCTCTGCTGTGAACAATGGCCTGATTGTTAGGAACCTTGCTTACATGTATGTGTGTGTGTGTGTGTGTGTGTGTGTGTGTGTGTGTGTGTTTTGCCATGACTCCTGTGTTTTGGAAGTCTTTGGGGACAGATGATATTTATGAACGATGTCCTGAGGGTATAATCAGGATGATTCATTCTTGGAACCAGTTTTATCCGTTAGGGATGCCGGCTGCACCCAGTTCACAACCGAACATACTTGAGATATCTTCCCCGCACTAACCTGCTCCTGGCTTGGGGTCAGAAGGGCATGTTTTAGGGGACTTGCTACTCTTCCAAGGATTTCATTTCCCATGATGGAGCCCGGAGACTTCTGTTAAGTGTTTTGACAAGGTGAAGACTGTTACCTAGTTGAAAAAAAATTGTTTCAGGCTTTCAGAAAACATACCCCCATAGGCAGGTTTCTGAATTTCATCATCATAGCAACAACAAAGTTTCCTATTCATTCCCTGTCATTCTTGAGGTAATTGAGAAGAATTTCCTGATGTTATCGTCTCTGTATTCATAGGACATCAGTTAGGTAGGTGCGGGGGAGGTTATTAATCACCTTCCTTTATCTGCCTTCTACCTTCCCCCCACCCTTCCAGCGGTCATCAATGGAGGTCTAGGTGGTTGTGTAACATTCAAAAGCCCCTCCAGGGAGGCAGGGTCAGACCTGGAGACTACAATCTGGGGGTCTAGGTTAGTGAGCTTTTGTTACATGTCCTGTCCCATCCAGTAAAGGCCAGATCCTTGATTGTACCTGAGACTTCACTGGAGTTGTCTCACAGCTCCAAGAAACCCCCGTGATCTTTACAGAGGGCTGGCCTTCGAGCATGACAGGTGTCACCTTACCTCAAAGACACTGTATTACTGAGGGCTCACTCTTGCTACTTGTGCTTTCCTGACTTTTCTTAGGGACGAGGATCCCGGAGCACCTGGATCGGCCCACTTATGGTTTCTGTCTCCTCTGCTGTGTTTTCTGGGGTCTCCATGTCCACAGATTAAGTTCCCCTGGGGAATTTCCCTGTTTTGGCTTTTTCCACCCACTTTGCCAAATCAGACATGCCACCAGCATAAGGATTAGGTAGGCTCCCCCCTCCTTTTTTTGACTCATCTTTCAAATAGCTGTCTGATCTCGTCTTTCAGAGAGGAGACACGTGGAGCATTGAAACCCACTGCAACCTGCACATCTGGCTGGCGGGTGGGTGGGCGGGCAGGCGGACTAGAGTGGAATTCCTGGATCTGTTCCTTGGCTGTGGTCTCTGGGGATTGCTTGGTGAATAACTCCACATCACATCACTTCACAGATAAGGAAGATGTCATCCCCACGGCATCTCTGATTGCAGCACAAGCTGCAGAAAACCCCAAGCAGCTAATCTAGAACATGATGTTTCAAGCCACTATCATCACCAGCCAACTTTGAACATGTGCCATGCACATGAGGGCCTCCTTTTCTCAACTGCAACCCTCAACTGTGGGATGACCTGGTGTGCCCTCTCCCCGGTTCCTGCAGAAGGTGCTGGAGCTGGACACCAGGGTCTTCTGAGTGCAGGTGAAGAGCCCTTGCATCATTCCTTCCCTCGAACCAATAATTTATGTGATCTCAGCCAAGTGGCCTCTCTGGGAGTAAGTTCCTTATCTGCTAAATGGAAACCTGTCTGACATGAGGTTGGGAGGGAATCTTGACTATTTGGGGCACAGAGCCAGGATCCAACTGAGGCGAGCTGACACAATGGATCAAACAAACTAACAAGATAAAGTTTAATGGGAAGAGATTTAACACCCCAGATTCGGGTTCAGAAAACAGCTGCACCAGCGAGGGATGGGGAAGAGCTGAATAAGCAGCAGCACCTGGGGATAAACGTTGGCTGTTTCGGTTAATAGCAATGGAAAATGAGGGTTCCAAAAGAGCAAGCATGAACATGGACGGCATTAGCAGAAATATAGTTCTCAAAACAAGGAAGATGACCATTGTATTGGCCAGACCAGTGCCAGAAACCTGAGTTTTGTTTGGGGCCTCACCCCAGAGAGGACAGTGGTATCCGGGTTGTATTTGAGGGAGACTGACCAGCATGGTAAAGGGTATGGAAACCCAGAACATCTAGGGATCACCAGAGAGACTCAAGAATGTCTTTTTCCATTTAGCAGGACCTTGTAGTTACCCAAAGAATCAATCCCAACAGAAAACAAAAAACCTTGAAAAAAAGCAGGTTTTTTTGCTCAGCTTAAGGAAGAACTTTCTTTTTCTCTTTTTTCTTTTCTCTTGGTTTTTCAAACTGCCCCTGTCCCCCTGCCCACCCAGCATCTAACATGCCTCCGCAGCTAGAGAGATTTTTAGTTAGTATATAATACACTTACATGGTTCAAAACCTAACTAACCAAGTAAATGAATAAATAAACAATCAACTAAACTAACAAAAATCATACAAATACAAATACAGGGAAAAAGCCTTCCTTGCATCCTTGTATGGTAGGGGAGGTCTGGCATGGCCTTTAAGAGCATAGTCTCTTACGCCATGCTGACAGGTTTTGTGTCCCAGTCCTGCTGATTTCTAGCTGTGTGACCTTAGGCAAGTTACTTCACCTCTCTGAACCTCAGCTGTCTCCTTTGAAAAATGAGAATAATGATATAGAGTTCTTGTGAGCATTAAGTGAATTCATACATGTACTTAGAATATTTCTTGGCATGCAATAAATTTCACATACAGGTTAGCTCTCTCTACTCTCTGTTTCTTTCTTCCCTTTCTTTTGTAAGCAGCTAATACAGGGTGGGGCAAAAGTAAGTTTACAGTTGCTCATGTGGAAAACAATACAAAAAATTAATAAATAATACAACAATAAATTTTTGCATACTCAGAACAGTAAACCCCACCCTGTGTTTTCAAAATTTCTTTAAGAGTTCCTTAATGTTTAAGGAACATTTAAAAAGATATGAATGTCAATTCTTATTGTTATCATTTAAAAAACATCCCAAAGTACCCCTGGCCCGATGACTTAAGTTGGTTTTAGTGTCATCCATGCACTGAACAGTTGTGGGTTCGATTCCTAGTCAGGGTATACCTACGTTGCCAGTTTCATGCCCAGGAGAGTGAACAGGAGGCAACTGATCAATGTTTCACTCTGTCTCTCTCTCTTTCTCTGTTTCTTCTTTCCTCTCTAAAATCAATAAACATATCATTGGGTGAGGATAAAAAAATCCCAAAGCAGTTAGCATATTGTACACATTGTTCAGCACTATTATTATTTTTTACTTAATAGTGTATCTTGGAGATTTTTCCACATCAGTACAAAGAGAACTTCCTCATTCTTTTTCACAGCTGCACATATAAGGAAGAACTTTCTAACAATTAGACCTTGTTTGGAAATAAAACTCTGACACTGGAAGCATTCAGGTGCTGACTAGACGGCTATTTCTCAGGGATGATGGGGCAGAGATTTGGGTCAGTGAAGTAGTCAGGCTAGAATACTTCTACTGTTTCTCCAACTAACATTTCCTGATCCTATGTTAAGTTTTCCAAAAAATTAAACACAGTCAGAACGACTAGAAATATCATTGTTGCTTGTCTCAGACAAGTTCTGACTTGGGGCTCAGCCAGCGCGGTGGGAGTCTGACCTCAGGGAGGTGGGCTTGCAGGCCTCACCTGTGCCATCTCAAAACGCAGGCGCTCTGAGTCAAGGTCCCAACTCACCCTCCGGCCCTGTCTAGAGCTCACCTGGCCCTGTCATTACCACCCAGAGGGAAGAAGGGTTCTGTTCCAGGGAGAGTCAAGCACCCTTTTGGCAGGCATAATCTAACAGGAGCATGTTCTTGATAAGACATTGGGTTTGCTCCCGATTTCTCAGCCTGGAACTCACCATCCTCAGTGGGGGCCAGCACACTGGGTTTCCAACAGGCAGCACAGACTCCAAGCATTGCCCATCACCAGCTCTTTCCTGAGGTTCAATTTGAAGGGAGGTATGAGGGGAGTTCAGCTTCCCTCTATCAAGAGGTCAACAATCAGAGAAAGGTCTGTGACTTGTAATGGCCAAGGTGATAGGTAATTATAGGTGATTTTTCTTGTGGGCCCATAGACCTCAGTGGAGTCCTTAATGTCCCCTCTAGAAATGAATCCTTTTGAATCTTTTTATTCTACGGATATACAAAAATGCAGGCCTGGGTGAGGACAACAGTTAGTTTTTCAGGCGCTAACTCCTCAGTGGGAAAAGCTGAGAACAGAGCTCCTCCTGGTGCTCAGACAGGCAACAGGAGGGAGTGCAGAGGTGCAGAGGGCTTGGGACAAAGGGGTTGGGGAGGAGGAAGGAGAGGCAGGAGAAGGTGCTAGAGAGGTGGGAGCTGGGGGCTGGCTGGAGTGCAGGCCAGATGGGACCAGGGAATCAATCTTGTTTACTTGTTAGGATTCTCAGCAGAGTGACCTACAGCAGTAGAGCAGCAGGCACAGGGGCATTAGGTTCCCAATCTCCACAAAGCACCGAAATAAACCATAAAAAATAGCCATTTCCTATACAAACTCAGCTCCAAGATAAGTTACTAGAAGCACCTGCACCATTTTCATTCACTAATGTCATTCCTGAGCCCCTTGTTCTATAGAAACTCTGGAGCCACCATCATTCATTGGTTTACAGGGAAATCCAGGGTGAATGTTAATGGTGCAGCTTCTATTGCAAGCTCCTCATGGGCAGGCAGAGTGCCTTACACTACAGTCACTGCTGCTGCTACCACTACAACACCTCCTTTCTTCTTTCTCTCACCTTGCCTCCTCCTTTTCTACCTTTTAAAGGTATAAGTGCACATTTTTAGTGCATACAATTTGATAAGTTTTGACACATGTATACACCCGTGAAACCATCACCACAATCAAGTGTACCCATAACCCCAAAAGGATTCCTTGTGCCCCTTTGTTATCCCTCCCTCCTGGGCCTGTGACTATCACATATTACATTCAATGGTAGAAACACACTATGAGGTTGTGCTCCTGAGCATCTCTTTCCAACTCTGGGTCTTAGCTTGAAGTTGGTAGGAGTATTTACACCACAGCAAACGGCAAATGCTGCAAGTTGTGGGTTAACCCCCACATTTATAAGTTGTTAAAACTTTATCAGCACACACCCTCAGAAGGCTCTGGAAGATGTCAGCTCAATGAGATGAAAGATGCCTGGCACATTTTTCAGTGTTCAATGAACGGTAGCTATGATAATAATGACTGGAAGTCTGAATATTTAGGTCAAAAGGCCATTTCTGTCCTTTCTCCCTCCCCAACTCTTCCAAGAGGGAGATTATGTTTTTGTTTGAAACAATTTGTATCATTTCTGTAAGCTTTTCCCACTTCTCCAACTCTTGGCTTTTTTACTTGAACTTGACTGTTCAAGTGTGAGGTTAAGTCTTAGGAGTTACAGCTGACTCTTGGTGGAGCCATGGTAAGAAGTCATTCTCTAGCTACCCTATTTCCCCTTGAGAACTAAGGGGGAGAAAGAAGGCTTTCAACATTACAGACTAGATATTCATAGCACTTCTCTCCAGGAGGTGGGAGTTTTTCTTTTGCTTTTCTGCATTTTCTAATTTTTCTACAATGACACTCCCAGTTTTAAATAAGTTAATCTTAAAAATAACACATAAGAATTAAACCATATCTTCAAAGACTAATTTAGGCATAACTAGCCGGGAAGAGGCCTTAAGCATGAAAGGCTTTCGGCTGGAAAGGCTGAGTCTCCCTGGCTGCCTGGCATTTGGGGATGAATCAATTAAAAGGAGGCGAAACAGGAAGGCAGCAGACAGGTCTCTGTAAACCCTGGAGTTTTTCTGCTGAAGTTCCCTTCCTGCCACGTGAGAGCCCCATTCATTCTGGCAGACAACATATGGGATGTCTATAATGAATATGGATTTGATGTGATTTCATCTCTCTGCCAAACTAACTCACAGAACCAATTTCACTTTAGACTATGTTAAATGAGGTTTTAAAAAGTGTATTAGAGGATAACTTTTGAAGTCTCTAAGCAAGATCAAGAGGTGCATTTGGGAGGAAAGTTTGGGGACAACTCTTTCCCGGTGCCATGTTCTGATGTCTTTGATTTATAAAGGCGAGAGACCATGGGGATCTGTCTTGAGAGGGCTTTGACTTTTAAGGGATTCAACTAGTTGAAACCTTATGTGCATTTGCAAATAAAGCTCTTTCATATCACAGACTTTAAAAGCTTGAAGGTGGGATGGGACCTCAGAGGTCAATATTCTAAACCTAAATGGAATGCTCGAATCCCTGCCTGTACGTCCCAGTGTCCAGCTTTGCCTGACACACCTCCACGTCAGCCCTGTCTATTTCACATGGAGCCCATAGAAAGCTTGGCCCACATTGACCATAAACCACCTTCTTGTAATGCATGCCCATTGTTGTTAGGCCTGGAAGATGGGGGCAGGGACACCCAGGGATGCAAGCTAGTGAGATTTGTGTAAGGAAGAAAGACCATTTTTGTGATAACTTAATTCAATGTGATCCACACTGAGCCATCCTCTATGTGTAAGGCCCTGATCTGGGCACTGTGAGGACATAAAGATAAATAAAACAGAGGCTCTACTTTCAAGGAGTTCACGAGCCACAGTTTAATGTGTGCCTACAACAATCTCTAACACAAGGCAGAGGATGATCCAAGAAAGCAAGTGGAACCGATATTTGTCGCATAACTTTGATGTGCCAGGCCCTGCTTCCAATGTCAGGTCTCATGTAATCCTTGTGGGATTGTGCATTAAACTCTCTGAACCTCATTTTCCTTATTTGTGAAATTTGATGTTGCACCAGTTGCTCTCTGAAGTCCCTTCCAGCCCTCATACCCCATGATTCATTGCTCCTTTCCCGGTGGCCCCAGGCTTCCCTCCCCTGCATTGGGCTGGCCAGGGAAATGGATGGGCAAGAGACATTTTTGTTGTTGTTTTCTTTTCTCCCCTCCCTGTGGGATGTACTGTTGACTTAAAACCAGTTTGAACAAAGCACTCAGGAACAAACCACAGAGAACCATCTAGAATTGGCAGAGGATAACCCTATGACCCCAGAGGCCTTTCCAGCTCTAATTTTTATGATTCACTAATTTGCTGCACCACACTCAGCTCTGTCCGGGAATTCAGAGTTCAAAAAAGATGCAATGTAAATTGCTGGAGGTAATGAGAAGGCTGCAGGCGCAGTGGGGCCAGCAGCGTGGTTTTCCATGAAATTAAATACAGGGGGATATTTAAAGAAGCCAGAGATTTTTTTTTCCCCTCCAGAGAGACTCCCATTTTAAGGGTAAATTTTAGGTTTTCATTGTTCAGTGGTATGACTAGGTTTTTGCTATGTTATGACTCCGCTAGAGCTGCTTATCTGTTTCATATAACTTCCCAAAAGGCTATTGGATGCAGACGTGGCTGCTTAGCAGTAAGTTTTGCCACAATTTTAAAAAGCACATTTGAAGTGGGAGATGCTGAAGGAAGAGCAGTGTTCTATAAATATGAATGACTTTTTTGAGGCAATTGCTGAAAGCAAGCAGCAGAAACAGGGTATCGGATAAGTCTCACAGATTTTTAGCTCGGTGTGCATTTCCCATTTTGGGGGAGTCTTTATGCCCTTGATGGCTTATTTGTAGCTTTGCACTGAAATGACATAATGAAAATGAGATATATAAGCAGGATAATTGTCCCAGAACTATAGCAATGCCTGGACATAAGAAAGCTAGTAGCATTTGGGAGCACAGAGAGGGTTGAAATGAAAGGAAAGGGCTGGATGGCCAAGTGCATGCCTGTGTGGGAGGCTAATGACTAGTCAGTAGTTCAGTCACATTCCACCTGCTTATAAGGTATGTATCATGCATGCTTAAAATGAGTGGTGACC
This sequence comes from Lasiurus cinereus, assembly GCA_011751065.1. Lineage (NCBI taxonomy): Eukaryota > Metazoa > Chordata > Mammalia > Chiroptera > Vespertilionidae > Lasiurus > Lasiurus cinereus. Next base: position 78,064,918 of record JAAGEH010000018.1, on the reverse strand, counting down.
ATCCCATAGGAAGGCCCCTGTGGCGACTGGCAAGCATTCAAGTGGTCTTTCTTCTGTGTTGGATCATATCAGTGTTTCTTATTAGGTACTAAATGAAGAAGTAGGCATGTGTTTAGGGATTGTGCTCTATGAAAACCTTTGTCTTTAAATGTTGGACTTGCATCCAGAACATACACTCAGCAGAAGCAGCTGAGGTTGAGGCTGCAGAAGGAACAGAAGATTCATATCCTTCATCCCATATGCTCTCTGTCAAAATGCCTATAATTACCAACACTATTTAAATAGTTATTTTTTGTTATTACTATCTTTCTTTCATTTTCATTTTCCCCCAAATATGGAAAGTTCAGTTTGTAAGGTAAACAGGTACATGATGCAAACCAAACTGCATTAAAATTGATGTGTATTATCTCCTTTGCCTTCCACATGAATCCTACATAGTAGGTGGAATTATCTCCATTTTGCAGATATGAAAACTGAGGGAGATTACATGACTAGCCTAATTTTTCTCAGCTAATGAGTAGTGGTGGTACTTGTACTGAGCATCCAAAGTCTGTGCTCCTTTATCTTTTATATTTTACTAAAGGCCCGGTGCATGAAATTCATGCACAGAGGGTGTGTGTGTGTGTGTGTGTGTGTGTGTGTGTGTCCCTCAGCCCAGCCTTTATAGGTGACTACTTGCCTGCCTGCCAGCCTGATCACCCCCTAACCACTCTCCTGCCAGCCTGATTGATACCTAACTGCTCCCCTGCTGGCCCAATTGCACCTAACTTCCTTCCCCTGCCAGCTTGGTCACCCCCAACTGCCCTCCCCTGCAGGCCTGGTCTCCCTCAACTGCCCTCCCCTGCAGGCCTTGTCACCCCTAACTGCCTCTCCTGCAGGCTATCTTGCAGGCCCGATCCTCCCTAATTGCCCTCCCTTCCAGGTCTAGACCTTCCCAATTGCCCTCCCCTGATGGCCTGATCTCTCACAACTGCCCTCCCCTGTTGGCCATCTTGTGGCAGCCATCTTGTGTTCACATGGGGGGAGCCATCTTTGACCATATGGGAGTGGCCATATTGTGTGTTGGAGTGATGGTTAATTTGCATATTATCTCTTTATTAGATAGGCTATCCTTTATATTTATGCCTTACAGATGGGATCTTTTTTCAAAGGAGGATGAGAAAATAGAAGACATAAGAAGGAAGGAGAAGAAGGAGAAAGGCATGCAAATGAGAAACAAACATTTATTCAGTGTCTACTATGTAGCCATTTTTGTGTTCTGCACTATGTTAGTTTCTAATGGCTATGGTAATGAATTACCACCAGTTTAGGGGCTTAAACAGCAGGCACTTATTCGTCATAGTTCTGGAGACCAGAAGTCTGAAATCAGTGTCACTGGGCTGAAATCCAGCAGTAGGCAGAACGAGGCCTTCCTTGGAGGCTCTTGGGAGGACTTGTTCCTTGCCTCTTGTAGCTTCTGGTGGCTGCCCACACTCCCTGCTTTAACAGCATCTCTACAATCACTGCCTCTCTACCCTGTGTGGCAAATCTTCTGCCTCTCTCTTTATAAAGACACTTGTTATGATAGTTAGGACCCATTCAGATAATTCAGAATAATCTCCCCATATCAAAAATATTTAACATTTGCAAAGTCATTTTCTCCCCTATGAAAGTTAATATTCACAAATTTTGGAAATCAGGACATACATGGTGATATTTAGAGAAACTGTTATTCAGCCTACCATGCAGACAAATCCTGTTATAGAAAGGCTTAGGCTAACAACTCAGCCTTTATATATTTTGTTATTGTTTTGTTGTTGCTTATTTTTCTGACTCCAGATGCCACAGAATCATTGGCTATCTTCCTCACCTCTGGGGGTTACCTGTGCTGAGGAGGAGTCAGAATCATCTAGCAGCTTAAGTCACTTCACACATGTGCTGTTGCAGTAATTTTAAAAAAAATGTCTTTGTGGTATGTTTTTGACTTTTTACTGATACCTGAGTCTTAATTTTTGCTTCTGGAATGAGGCTGACTTTCAGTTTGGATGCTTAGCATATGGTTTCCCTTGGTTGGCAGTTTTTCAGAAGGCCACATCTTTATTTTTTTGTTGTTGAGACTATTACAGATGTCTCCCATTTTCTCCCTTTGCCCCCCAAACTCCACTCCCCACTCCCTTCACCACATTGTTGTCTGTGTCCATGGGCTATGCATATCTGCCTATATGTTCTTTGGCTAATCTCTTCTAGCCCCACCCCCTTTCCCATGTGAGATCTGTCACTCTATTCCATGCATGCATGCATCTGGACCTAGTTTGTTTTGTCAGTTTATTTTGTTCATTAGATTCCATATATAAGTGAGATCGTATGGTATTTATCTTTCTCTGACTGGCCAATCTTCTGAAAGCACTTGAGCTCATGCCATAGCAAGAGAGATTTGGGGAGATATGCAGAAGTGTTGAGAGCATCCGTGAATCTGACAGGGGATGGAGTTAGAGAGCTTTGAGAGGCCCTGAGACGTTGAAGCTGCAGAACAGGAAGCAACTATTTAGCATGTTCTTTGGCCTCCACGTTCCTTGACCTCTTCATGGAGGAAGGGGTAAGGAGGCATGCACCCTGGGATGGGCTGAAGCCCCCTCACATCCCAAATGTGTGACGAGGACACTGACCTCATATCACTGGTGCCCTGTTCATGAGCTTCAGTTACCTTCTAGGGACTTGGGAGTGTCCTTTGCACAACAAGGCAGATGCTGGTTCTGATCCAAAGATGTGCTATCCCAAAGCCTAGTGATCTCTACCAGGGGTTTGTAGTTCTCTTTTGACTTGAAAATTAGTCACTTGGATGTCCCCCCATAACTTTAAATTCTGTGTGTTTTTTTTCCACTCCCCTACTGCACAAACTACTTCCCTTTGCTTAGGTACCCATGATGCACATTTGTACCAGCATCCTCTCAGCCACTCAGGACTGAAGCCTCGGTGTCAGTACTGATTCATCGTTTCCTTAGCTTCTACCTCCCTCAGGCCCTAGGAGACAAGGCAGGGAGCCTGGGTCTAGGTCCGCAGGATCTGGAGCATACAGAGAAATCAAGAACACCAACTGGGCTGGAACCAGGCTGTCCCACCTGTTTGCAGTGTGACTTACATTCAGCTTTTGAAAAGTCAGGATAGCCCAATAAATACCTCGTAGGGTCATTTTGAGAATCACATGAGATAATAACAATAATAGTAATTGTTCTTTTTCTCATAGCTTCCACTTCTGTTCAGGTCTTGATCATGAAAATTAGGACCATATTAGGTTCTTCCAAATCAATAATTTTCAACACTTTTAACAGTGATCACAGTGAAAATTTTATTTTATATTGTGACATTACAAACACATCCACAAAAAGAAAATACGACTATTACAAAAAACCCTATTTTCAATTCTTTTTTCTTTTATTGCATAAAATTTTTTGTTTTAATCTAGCAAATTGATTTCATGACCAACTAGTGAGTAAAGATCCATAGTTACAAAAAACACTCTTCTAGAGGTAGTCCTGAGTGTAGTCCCTTCATCCCTCCAGTTTATCAAATGTCAAATTTTAAAAAGAAGGCCTCATCCCATGTTTTATAATACAGCACCTACACTCCATTTACATCTCACTTTACAGTTGCAAGAGCTTTTGCATATAGCATCTCACTTAATGCCCACCACCCACCACCCTTGGAAGATGTTATCTCTAGCTCTACTTTAATGAGGAAATTCAGGTTCATGGATGTCCTGGGTTTGTCCAAGATCATGTATCTGGAAGAGACCTAATCAGGATTAAATTTCACCCTCCTCAGCCTGAGCCAGGGCACTTCCAAAATGAGTTGAAAGAGGAATTCAGGTTTTTAAGATGACTAAAAATACCAATGGATTACAATTATGGCCAAATCTTCTATTTTATTCTCTCATTGACAAAACACACACACACACACACAAAAAAAAAAAAACCCACAAAAAAACAAAACCTCATAGGATGGCAATCATGCAGTGTCTCTAAGAGTCCCCTAAAGGTTCTGCCACCTTACCGAACCTTCATGCATCCATCCATTCATTCATTCATCCACCCAGCAAATTCACCCATAGTTGTCTGTGTCCATGGGAAATAGTTATGGAGTGCCTGCCAGGCATTGCCTATGGCTCACTCTCAAATCAGTATGTAAGGTGGTGCTAATTACTATCAATAAAAATAGTGCAGAGTAAGGGGGAAGATGGTTAGCAGTGCCCTTGTAAATTGCATGGTCAGGGAGAGTTCACGGCTAAGGTAACATTTGGATCGAGACCTAAGTGAAGTGATGGAGCCTATCTGAGAAGAATTTTCCAAAACCATGATGCAGCAAGTTAAAGGAGCTTGGTCATTATTAGGGATAAGCCAGGACAAGAGTGATGGAAGAGGAGGACAAAGAAGGGGTTCCATCACGTGGAGCATTGAAACCATGGTCAGGACTTTGGATTTTATTTAATTGGTTTTTCAGAAAAGAATTCTATGGAATATTAAAAAAAACTTTTTGTTGAATGTCAAAGACTGAAATTTCTTTATGCCCTATTACCTCACTAACTTGCTCTAGCTGTGCGTTTACATCATTATCTTTGGTGAAAAGAATCCCAAATGGTAGTTTGGGAAGAAAGCACCAGCCCCCATCCCATCCTAATTCCTTCTGAGCAGGGTGGTGTCCCCAGGCCTCAACTGACCTTATCTCTAGATGACAATTTAACTTTTGAAGAGCTTTGCTCTATCCATTCTCAGCTAAAAAACAACTCATTGGTCAAGAACCATCCAATTTCAGAATGCAGTAGCATAAGAATGGCATCTCACCTGCAGGGGTGAGTCCCAGCTACGAGTCTGACCTTCAGCAGGAGATGCATGCAGAGCACTGGTAACGTGGCGCCTGGGGATTACTTGGGGTTTATAAATATGTGTCATGCATGTCTTTAATGTAGTTCACTGAGCTGAGCTCATTTTCCCATCTCACATGGTGCCACTCAGGAGGCCTTGGCAATCCTCAGCACTATTGTCCTCCTATTTAAAAAATATTTCCTCTTCTACAGGCTTGCCCTGAAGTGCAGATCATCTGTGTTCCTCCCTGACATGAACAACAGCCTGCACATAGTGAGTCTCTGGCAGGGAAGACTTAGCATGCAGTACCAGGGCAGAGCTTAACTTGCTTTAGTTCTTTTAGTCCTCAAAGCAACCCATTGAGATAGGTATAGGGAGGACATCAAGGCATAGAAAGGTTTACATCTGTAAAATGAGAGGTAGAGACTGGATTTAAATTCAGAATAGTCCTATCAGCTTGATTCCCTGCTGGGCCACATGATTTTATCAGGTAATTTTATGAGGAAGGCAAGAGCATTGAGCAAAATTGTGAAGGAGGCTCATTTTCACCTCCGCACCACTGTCTTTGCTTTTCCTGTCTGTCACTTTTCTCTTTCCTTGATGGCATGTTTCATGTTCTGCCTCATTTTTTAAAAATATATATTTTTATTGACTTTAGAGAGAGAGGAAGGGGAAGGGAGAGGACCATCAATGATAAGAGAAAATCATCCATTGGCTGCCTCTTTGCATGGCCCACACTGGGAATCGACCCCACAATCCAGGTATGTGCCCTGACTGGGAATTGAAGTGTGACCTCCTAGTTCATAAATAGATGCTCAACCACTGAGCCATGCCAGCCAAGGCAACCTCATTTTTTTTTCGCCACTCTCTCCCTTTCTCTTATTTTCTCCCCCCTCCCCTAAATAAAACCCAATATTGGGAAAGAATCTGATGAATGTGCAAGTATAAGCAATTATAAGATCTTAACTGTTCTACGGACAATTTATGACAGGAACACATCTGTTCACCAAATATTTAGGGAGCACCCCCTACAGATAGTCCTTGGTCTGTGTAGCTTTATTGAATCAGTAAATTGCCATTATTGCCTGGGACCTTCATGAACTAATGGTGAAAAAACAGCCTAGATCACATTATCAGTGAATGGCAGAGTCAGGAGGGAGATAGAAGTCCTTGATTCTCAGGGGCATGTTCTGCCCATTGTATTATTGCTGCCTCTTCGATTTGCTTTTTAACATACATCACAGTAAACCTCTATGTGGCCTTGATTCAGAGGTGAAGAATTCTTGGGCAGAGGGAAGCAAATGGCACTTTTAAATTCCAATCTCTAGTTACTTTTTTTAAGGGTTGCCCTGGAAAACACATTAACAAGGATTATCTTCCTCTCTTATTATCAGCAGAGACACAAGACAGACAAGTTTTGATGGGTCAGAAAAGTCAGAGGTAAAAATCTGGAAAGGGCAATATACCTCCCTATCAGCAAAGACATTACCTTGAGAATTCCAGGGCCTCTCATTCACAGAGAAGCTAATGAGGGTGAGGAAGGTCTTAGAACAAGAGTGGATGACAGCCCACTTCACAGCCACACACACCACATCAATATTAACCGACCCTTCCATTATGGCCATCCTGAGAATCTCCCAGTAGCTAGGTCATCTCCAAGAGCATAGGTTCCAGTGCTGCAGGGCTGAGCTACTGACCCCTCAGATTTCCATATATGATCTCTGCCCCCACCCCCAGCTACCCAAGTGCTTTTAACTCTCCAGGCAAAATTCACTTTGCTCTTGGGCTGAAGCACACTGGGCACATTCTTGAACAGAGTTCAAACTAACAGGATTTCCCTAAAACAAGTGACTCCCTGGATGCCATAGGAAGCACTGTGACTACTGGGGGGATTAACATAGCCAGAGCAACATGGCTTTGGTCCAGAAAGAAAATGTATGTGCTTTAAAAAAAAATAAAGCTGGCTCAGAGTCTTGGGAACCCCATAATCAGAAGCATACTCATTCTGATGGTTTCAAAAGACCCAACACCCACCTCAATGTGACCTGGCGAGGGTTCAGAGAAATCCACCCCCTCTTTTGTCTTTTGGATGGAATGCAAGAGCCATATAAGACTTCCTGCCTAGGAGGCAAAGAGAGGACAAACCTTTGCCACCCTGTCTCTGCAATGTGGGGGGACAGTTGGAGGCCATCCTTTGGCTTATTTTGGGCGCTGTGATTTCATCTTATGGAACAAGGCATTCTGTATTAATTCCACATGGTGCCCAAGTCACTGCAAATCTGCCATATAATCTTCAGCCAGGATTTTTATTGGGTTATGTTTTGTTCTGTTTCTACCCCCAACCCCAGGGCAAGATTTACTCGCAGCTAGGTGGTGTGGGTGGGTTTTGTCAGGACTGGACATGCAGAGGTGGAACAGGAATTGAAACTAGGGGTCTGCAGGCCAAGAGTGCTGAGCTTTATGCTCTCAGAGGTTAAGGGCAAGCCTGAAGCCCAGCCAGTGGATTAATCATGACAGAATAGGAAAAACATGACTTGGAGGTCAACACTGATGGTTGGGGACAGGTTAGTAGAAAAGTCACCCTGATTCTAAAGTAGAAGCTGAATCTTTCTGGGTTCCTGATTATTCTATTGTGCTGGCACAATTCCAGGCCTCAGGGGAGTCTGCTGTCTATTTTTAATGAGCAAGAGACAAAGGTTTGAGGTCTGAGAAAATGGAGAGTCTTATAGCTATGAACAGATACCTTCTTATGGTCTCTAACTTATACTCTGCTGAGGGCTTTGTCTGTGGGTGTTGGGTTTGCAGGCCACTTTGACAAAGAAAAATGAAGGAGATGTCTGCCTGTAGTCTGTTGTGATCTATATTTTATACAACTGGAAATGCCAGTGCAAGATTTTAAAATATTGGATCCATACTTAGCCAACTTCATGGGGACATTCTGGGAAATGAATGCTTTAAATATTTCCTAAGAAATCTTCATTTTCTAGAATTAGTTGAATCTTAGGACAGAACCAGTTTTTCAGATCTTGTCACAGAAGTCAGCTTGCCACTGCATATCCTGGTCCTGGTTTGTGCCCAGAGAGGGGGTTTCAGCATTATTCCTTGTAGGGCTTATTTCTAGCATACTGTCCCAATGATGATCAAAAGTGGATGTGTTACTACATTTAAAGTAAGATTTCTATACCAGTGCTTTGTAGACAGCTTGCTAACACATGAGTGGTTGATTTCCACTCCAAACTAATCAGTTGTGCATTCATAGGATCATTCATTCAACAAGCAGACACTTATTGAGGGCCTTCAGTTTGTCAGAACCTATCAGGTGTTGAGCAAAAATATACAGCTGATTAAGAAGGAAGAGGTGGACAAATCATGGTCTGAAGGAAATGGAAGAGCAACAGAGTCAGTGTCTGGCTTGGAGACAGAGAAAGAGAGAAAATAAGGTGTTTTGAACATGTAGGATAAGGCCATCTTTAAAGGTTTAGTAGATTCAGAGCACAGAGTACAGTGAAATGAATGATCAGAATGTCCAACCTTGAAAGAGACAGAGCTCTGATCTCTGAAAGGAGGAATACCGTCTCCTCCCTGGGGGTACACGTCACTGCCCTCCCTATCTGAATGATCTAGTGATGGGTAATGCTGTGAGAATGAACTTGAAGAGCCTGCCTTTATGTTTATGAACGTCTCTACCCAAGTGACTTCAAAGATTGTAGTCTATGATTAATTTACCTGACTGGTTTGATTGCAGCAGGCCATTCTAAGCCAGTACCATAAAGTCATGCCAGTGGGGCCAGTTAACTTCCCTGTGTTCTAATGGCAAGGGCTGATCCTAGAATAGGACCACATAATCACACTTGACTGCTAGACTGAAGTTCCTTGATGTCAGGAGCATTTTGTTCATCATATATTTCCAGGGTCTAGCAGATCATGTGCTGGTGAATATATAAAAGATGTGAAGTTGGGGTAAGACAGTGTGAAAACCCATCACTATGAGTAGAAACTGATTGTTATCACTTGAGAAACTTCTCTAGAACATGTCTGCTCTTGCTGGGTTAGTGGGAAAACTTGGATTAATTTGTGCCCCACTGCCCCAATCTCCAAAGGCTATGTGTAGAATTATCATTCAATTTTTCTCTTCTGCAACACTTTGTGTATTGTTGTCTACAAGTAATTTTTAAAAAAATGATGCTAGCCCAGGGAGCTTAGAAATCTTGGAAGGAAGTTGGTTTTGGCAAATTCTAATCTCCAGGGTTGAAAGTATCTGTATCAGCCAGAGTCTCTCAAGAAAAAACAAAACCCATGTGGAGTGATTTATTAGAAGAAATTTAATATGGGACATGAGTTACAAAGGTTTTTAGAAGAGTTATAAGAGCAACCATGAAAGGCAAGGCAACCCCAAGATTAGCAGTTGCAGAAAGCCATCACTCCTATGAAGAATGGAGGAACAGAGGCATTACCCAAGCCCAACAGCCAGAGCTACCTGTTGGAATCTGGTTTTAGGGAAAATCCAGTTGGTGTTGTGGTAGCTGGAGAAGACTTAGCCTCATGTACAGGGTGGGGCAGAGGTGATTACTGGCTTCTCTTTCCCACCCATTCTCCAATTTTCTGCCTGTGTTTCTCATTGGCCAAACCAAGCACGAAGCAGCAGGCAAAGGAGCCTTGGTGGTTGTCTGGGGTCATTCCTTTTGAATATAGAAAAGAACAAAGAAATGGTAGAAACTGGATCTGAGGGCAAATGGGCAAATGACTACTGCAGCATCCAGCCAGCCAGCCATAGACTTCCCCAACAGTCCTTAAGGTGTGAGTTTGAGGGAGTATGGCTGCACTCACCTTAGATAAATGGTGGCCCCTTGGGGGGGTTGTGCTGAATCATTTCTCTCTTCCCTATTTAGCCTTACATGGAAAATATCTAAACTGCTTAGTGAAGCCACTCTATCCCTAACCTAGGCTCACACTTGAAACTGAAATGTACGTGGGTGGAGCACCTTTTAGATTGCTCCTCTAAACAAATCCTTGTCCTATTAGCATAGGCTGGTGCCCTGTGTTGCCCAGTCTTTGTATCTTCATTTGCTCCTACTAGTGGGTTGGGAGTAAGTAGAAGGGAGAAGACAGGACTGAAATGTGCTCTTGGATTATACTACAGACTGACAGGTCTTCTGATTCTGGTTCACTAGGAATGTGGTCAAGCAAACCTACAGGAGAGAAATGAGAACAATTGGCAACCCATCCAGATTGTGGAAGCCGTCTTACTTGCCTTTTAGGCTTCCAGGGGATGGGGTCCTGGTTTGGGCCCATTTTGTTGGGAGGTCCTGTGATCACATAAGTAATCAAATGCTCTGTTTCAGGAAGCCAAACCACTGAGTGAGGAGGTAAATAAGAGATTTTCTGTAGCTATTATACCTTACACATTTGTAGGAGCTGGTGAAAAAGTTCATGGAAGGCTTTTGCCTCTGTATCTGGTGGTGGGACTGAAGTTACTGCAGGTCAGTGTTGTTAATTGGGAAGAAGAGTATAAGTGTGAAGTGATGGAGAACCAAGATAAATTGAAACACATCTTTAAGAAGCCTATGAGAACACATGGGGACCTGTGTGTGCCACTTACACCTTTAACCTAACAATATGGGTGACCTGCAGAAACAGGTGCCCTTCCTCTTGGAACTGCATGCATGCCTGGCCCAGGGCTCAGGGTATCTGAAGAAGGAGATCCCGCAGGTTCTGTAAGAACTTCAGGCCCAGCTCTGCTCCTCTCCAGCAGGTGGGCTAAAGGACTAGGGCAGGTGCAAGACAAGGAGGTGCTCAGAGCCCTCCACCATCTCCTCAGTGTAATAGAGGCTGCTTGCCTTCCACTTCCCAAATCCCACTCCAAGTTCTCTTGAGGTCAGCTCTAAGTGGGAACCATAGAGGGAAGGACATTCTGGGAATCCCAGTTACAGCTCTGCTAAGTTGACACTGGGTAAAGTTAGCACACATTGCCGAATTGAGCTTGCATCATCCATGGGAAAGGAACAGTGTCTTCCAGTTTTTGGGAAGCCATAACTGGTGGCCTCCTCCCTGGATGGTGCCTTCACCCAGGGGAGCCAGTTAGTCTGAAGTCTTTGCAGAACTGGGCAGGCCTTAGCTGACCAGAGTTGACCAAGGATGTATATCTCCAGGTCTCTCTCTCAGGTCTGGAGAAAGTGAAGTCCTCCTTGGGCCATCCTGGCCCCTCTCTCCAAGACAGACTTAGTCACACCTTCCTGGCAGCATGCTGTGAGGATTCATTAGTTAATGCTGGGGAAAGGACTTTAAAGGGGAAGAATACATTGGGAATGCTTTCATAATTGCACACAGATGCCTGAATCCAGACTTACAGGCACTTTGCTGACTAATAGTAGAATTTGCTGGAGTTGGTGGTGACCTTTTCTCCCTATTTCATTTCTAAATATTTTGGTTGTCAGTTGTAAACAAGCCCATTCCCAAACAAAAATCAGACTCCATTGGAGCTTTTAAAATTGTCCTTATTCCACCAAGCATTTCCAACTCCCTTCTTCTTCTCTCGTTTCTCTCTTGTTAGGGAGGTTGAAAGCGCCTGACTGGACTCTGCTTTCCCCTGGGAGGAGCTGGTGGGGAGACTTGAGAGTACTCATTCCCACCAGGGTGCCTTCACACCCTTTGCTGGCTTGGTGGACAGGGTGTCAAAGCTTGCAGTCAGTCTTATTGGTATGACAAACATAGTCAAACATTTGGATTCTCTTATTTTTTAATGCTGACAAATAATACTTTCCTACTAAACTTTTGACGTCATGTAAGCAGGGCTGCTGTTTGCATTTCTGTCTATTTGACCTTCATCCCTTTGGATTTTGTCCCAGTTGCTTCTGCGTTATAATCTTGAATATGAAACAAGGACAGCAGATTGACCAATCCTATGGCCTCTCTCTTCATCTTGGAGGCAGGCTTTTAGTTTTCTGGAATCTCTGATATTGGGTGGGATAAGATAAGAAAAGAAAAAGACAAATGGCTAGAGCATCCAGGCAGGCCCAATAGACATCCATCATAAAGAGCCACAGAGGGGAGTGGGAGGAAAGAAATGCAAACAGGGCATTCAGGAGAGTTTGAGGAACATCGAGGGAGAAGGGGTACATTGATTTTTGGGGGATGGATGGAGCCACTGATAAGTGGAAAAAATAAGTAGAAAAGATATCTAAAGAGGGGTGAATTAGTTTGCCAGGGCTGTCATAACAAAATGCCTCAGACTGGGTGGCTTTTAAACCACCACAATTTAGTTTATCACACTTCTGGAGGCTGGAAGGCCAAACCAAAGTATTGGAAGGTTTAGTATCTCCTGAGGCCTCTCTCGTTGGCTCAGTGGCCCTCTTCTTGCCGTGTCCTCACATGGCCTCTATGTGCCTGCATCCCTAGTGTCTCATCTCTTCTTATAAGGACATCAGTCATATTGGGTTAGGGCCCAACCTATGACCTTATTTAAACTTAATTACTTTTTAAAGGCCCCATCTCCAAATACAGACATACCTCAGAGATGTTGTGGGTTTGGTTCCAAACCACCACAATAAAGCGAATATGGCAGTAAAGCGAATCACACACATTGTTTTGGTTTCCCAGTGCACATAAAAGTTATGTTGACTCTATAGTGTAGACTATTGTGTGCGCAATAGCTTTATGTCTGAAAAAATACATACCTTGATTAAAAAATGCTTCATTGCTAAAACATGTTTCCTATCACCTGAGTCTTTAGCAAGTCCTAATCTTTTTTTGCTGATGGAGGGTCTTACCTTCGATTTGAAAAAAAAAAAAGCAATGTTTTTTTGCAAAACACAATAAGGAGAAGTGCAATAAAACAAAACCTGCCTGTGCAGCCACACTGGGGTTAGTCTTTCAGCACGTGCATGTAGAGGGAATAGAACTGTTTGTAACGAGGGTTAAAAGTTGTTTTGTCATATTAAACATGTGCTCTCTGCCCCAATTTGGTGTTTTCTAAAAAAGAACCAAAGAACAATTTAAATTCTTTTCAATTACATTATTTTTTTCTGTTGCATTGCTTTTACTACACCATTGCACCAAGCCTGGATTACAGGGACCCTCAGTTTATTAGGGATATACAGATTTAGGTTATTCTGTTACCCAATTTTCAAAGAATTAGAATGTAATAAAATAGATTTGGATAAGAAAATCAGAAGGAACATAAGCTAATCTCTCATTTCTAATTTGGAAGGACATGTAAAAATAATATCTGTGAAAAATATCTACACATAGTTATGTCGTTAAAACAACAAATGTCATATAACCTTTTTCATTTTTGTGGATATAACTATGTATGACCACAGGTAGGTCCATATTGTTGTAATGCAGATTGTTTTTGGCGATTAAGAAAAAGATTTACAGCCTCGACTCTACCAGTTTCATTTTCAATAATCACCCAGAGAAAACCTGTCATTTAGTGAGTGCCATTTGGAAGTATCAATAACTGTTTGAAAACAAGCAAACCAAAATCTGGATGGAAAAAGAAGCCCGCCCTTCAATACCGAGTTCTGCTTCTCTAATTGCTGCTGGGAGCTGCCCCCTTTCACATGAGGGCCCCTCATCCAGTGCTCTGTGCAACCACTGTGAAACTTGGGCTGAGCTTTGCCGAGGCTGCAGACACATGCTGTGTGTCAGACACATGGTGCTTATCATGGTGTAGCTCTGAGGGCTGGTGGCTCAGGTCTGCAATGAGATGTGTGTCCAGAGCATGGAGTGACGTGGATGTGTGACAGCACTTATGACATGGATGTGTCATAGTCTGTCCTCACTGCACACATCTGAGCTACTGTACTGCCTAGACATGGTTATTTGCTGGGTTTAACTTTTGATCATTTTCTGGAGAATGCCACAGAACAAATTAAGAGGTGGGCTGGAGTGGTGGGGGTAGGAGAAGAAGGGTGGGACGATAGGGAGGAAGGAAGAGGAAGAGGAGAAGGAGGAGGAGAGAGCAGAATCCTGAGATAAGGATTGCTTACTTACTCAGGGGCAATTTCCAGGCTGATCAGTTAACACTACCATAAGGCTAATCTATTCTCTACTTGTGCAAAAAGATGGCAGTGAGATGCGAGTCCAGTGTGATGAATACCATCAAAGCCCATGTATGTTTCTCTGGTATAAGCCTAGTTGTTGTTTTTTCAAGTCATTCTTATTTATAATTCACTTATATATGGAAGATGATGGCTCTTTATGGTTCGGATGATTTAAATCTGGGCCTTTAAAGCCAGGCATGATTTATTTGCACAAGGAAATCATGTTTTCTTTGGAGCTTTTCAATGGAGGTATAATTACAGTGTTGCAAATACAGTGCTCTATTTAAGGGTCTGTCAGCATTTCCATAATAAACCTCTATTTTCAGGAGTCCAGAATATTGAGAGAGAGAGAGGGAGGGAGAGAGAGGGGGGGGTGGAGAGACATGTCCAGGCACAGATAGAAATTCTTCTAAAATAAAAGCTTGGTGGGTACATTTGATCTGTAGCTCCAATCGGTATCAAAATTTGCAGCCACTACATGCTTCTCTGTGTGTAGTGGTGGTGCCAGTGATGTGTCTGCATCCCGGACCCTGCCCAGTGGGGCCTCACCTTCAGTGGAAGCTTCCTGGGAACCAGCAGCACATTGGGTGGCTGGCTGGCTCTCTTCCCGTATGCAGCCAACTGCCAAGGTGCATTTCAGTTTTAAGAAAAGAAAAAGCATTATTGTCCTTTCTCCAGGTTTGTTTGTTGCTTGGTTGGTTTACTAGTAGGTATATGCCAACTTGGACTTTGAATTACATTCTCCTCCTCTTCCTTCTCCCCCTCCCTCTCCTCCTCCTCCTCCTCCTCCTCCTCCTCCTCCTCCTCCTCCTCCTCCTCTTCCTCCTCCTCATTCTCCTCCTCCTCCTCCTCATCATCATCATCATATTATGAGCATTTTGAAGTACAATTTTAGTGCCTATGCCTAGTGTGTGTCTGGCACTTTACAAATGTTATTTAAACTTTCACCACAATCACAATTCTATAAAGTAGAAATCATTATCCCTGATTTTCAGAGGCTATAAACAAGCTGAGAGGAGGCATGTGCCTGGCAGAGAATGGAGAGCAGAGTTCAGGATAACGGAGGTAGTGGCTGAGGTGGCCGGGTGCTGGGCTCCACCATTTAAACCCAGTAGAAGGCACCTCTCAAATGAGAAAAGCTGAGTTTAGAGAATGAGGTTTGGGTTGTCCGGTGGACTTGGAAGCAGGGAGGACTAGAGAGAGCTGGGGGAACAGGCCCAGCCAGAGGAAAAGCCTCGAAGGTCATTTAGCAACTCCTGGAGTGTGGTTTGATAGGTAAGTGTGAATCTGGTTGAGCCTGGATAAAAATACCTGGCTTGCCTGGCTGGCATGGCTCAGTGGTTGAGCATCGACCTATGAACCAGATCATGATTTGATTCCCCGGCAGGGCATGTGCCCGGGTTTCGGGCTCGATCCCCAGTGCGGGGTATGTGGGAGCCAGCTGAGCAATGATTCTCTCTCATCATTGATGTTTCTATCTCCCTTTCCCTTCCTCTCTCTGAAATCAATAAAAAATATTTTTTTAAAAATCTGGGTTTTTTGAACCTTACTCTGTGGCAAGCTTGCCCTTTACATGGGTTATCTCACCAATTTCCAAACTTTAGCAATGCAGAGAGTGCGCTTTATGGAGATCGGATGACATGCCAGGATTATATAACCGGGAAGTGGCAGAGTTCCCAGGTCTGGAAGCCTAGTTCTTGGCTGCTGTGCTTGCTGGCCCCAAGGGAGCCCGTCTCCCTCGGTTTGGAAGTACGTTGTGAATGGAGACAGGAAGCTGAAACTGGTATCCTCCCGCCTTCTGTGGGAGAGCCTGTCTTCGGACTGCCGATGGACCTTTTCCAGGGGTTTGTGCATTGGCATTGAACAGAAGGAGAAGGTAATACACACCCCTTCGCACAGAGAGGACGAGGGCCAGGCGATGGAGGGAGAGACCACCCTCCACTCTGTGTTCACAGCCAACCACGGAAAAGTACTTTGTAAACTCCTGATCCCTGTGGGTGGTGTGATCCTGTCTCCTTCTCTTTCCTGGGACTGCTTTTGGGTTGCTAGTCCCAGCTGAGAGTAGAAGTGGTCACATACAGCCCTGGGAGAGGCAAGGCACTACTACCTGCTGGACCTGCTCCACAGAGCTGGGGATTCCATGGTGAACCAGACAGATATGGTTCCTGCCCTCATAGAACTTAAAACCTAATTGGGAATAGACACATGAAACAGGTAATTACACTAATAATTAAACATTTAAAAGTAATTACAACTGTGATAAGTTCATCAGAGAAAAACACAAGGTTCTATGAGAACAGCGGCTTACATAAATAGGATTTACTGATTTTTTTTCACACACCAAGAAGTCCAAAAGCAGGTTGGCATTGGTTCAGTGACATGGTCAGGGATCCAGGACCTTTCTCTGCCTCCTCCCTGCCGGCCTCCACATATGAAGCTTTTACTTTGGGGCTTATCGCCTGCTGATTACAGAATGGCTACTGTGGCTGCGTCCCAAAGACAGGAAGCCCAGGGAAGGAGGGTGGCCAGGGAGCTCTTTTCTGGGACGCAAGGGTATTTCGTCAGCAGCAAAATTTCTTTCCCAGAAATTCTCAGCAGACTTTCCATTAATTCATTAGCCAGACTGGGTTTATTAGTGAAAAGATAGAAAAGACAAAGGAGTCAGCAAGCATATGTGAGTTGCCTTAAGGAACGTTTGTGGAATGTCTGGCAGACGGCACTCAGAAGTTCTTTGCTTCTCACCACAATCCCGTGAGAAAGAAAGAGCAATTTCTCAGATGCAGACACTGAGGCTCGAGGGAGGGGCCTGCCCTAGAACACCTGGCAGTCCAAGGTCGGCCTGGGGCTTCGGCTTGTTCCTGGGTGCTTGCACTGCACCCTGTCTTCTGAGATTCAGAGAATGGGACAATCCTGAGCCCTAAGCGCACTGCAACCCAAAGGGACGTGTGAGTGTGTGCGGGTTTGCTTTCTGGGGTGTTTACTTAGAGACCCAACATTTAGATGTCCCTCTGATTTTTTTTTTATATAATGACTGTTCCCAGGATTGTAAGTCTCACAGCAGTAAGGCAGGCTGGGAAGGAGGAAGCCTCCTGGTAATAAAGTCAGAATCTCACAGTGGACCCTTTGGGGTCCTCACTTGCCAACTGAGGGACCTCATTGCCAGATGACTTTGGACATTTGATTTTAAATGTTTTTGAGTACTTCTCTCTATCCCCTGGCACACTACCCAGGCAACAGGAGGTATGTTTAACTTCTTGCATAAATGAATGAATATTAAAAACATGGGTTCTCATGGTATTTTAAAGGCACCTCAAAAAAGTCAGCCTGCCAGTCACATGTGGCATTCTAGCCTGTGCCCCTCCCCCAGGCTCCCAGCCCTCAGTGTGTGCCTGTCACAGCCCAGTCCACTCTTCCTACTGTTGGCCTCTTGGATTTGGGCTCTGAGGTTGTCTGTTGTCTATTGCTAGGCTGGTGGAAGGTGGAGACAGACCTTTTGGCTTGAGCCCATCCCATGAAAGTTGGGATGGGCAGGGTGCCCGGAGGCACACCAGCATCCTTGAGTTATACCAGTGGAAACAAGAGGCATGTACCCTGTGCTGGAGAACGTGTAAAACTGACACCGGTTACCAGATGTTCCTGGCTTTTATGAGCTTTACAAGGCCTTCTGTTAAGTAACACTTTGAAAAAGTAAGGCTTGCCTGCCCTGAGTGGAAAGTTTTTGTTTTTGGGTTTTTAAAAAATCTTTTGGGTGAACTCTGCAGCACCTGTTTTTACAGCGGAGCTCTGGCCTGCCAGGGCCCACTATTGGTGAGTGACAGGCAGGAGAGAGGTATGTGGCAGGCAACCTGGCCCTGATTTAAAAGGCCAGAGACCAGAGGCCCAGGCTCATGGCTGCAGAAACACACAATCAGGGACCCAGATGTGCCTCCCTCTCTTTAATGCAATGAATATGCTCCAGAAATGTTGGGTACAAATCATATATTTTTGCAGCACAAAATAGGATATTCCTTTTTTATGTAATGAATTATATTTTTAAACAAGAGATGACCACCTCACCCATCTTAGTGTGAAATAGGTTGGTTAAAATAACATCCATCTTTGTCACATGCTGGGGTGTGCAGTAGAGCAAACGAAGTGGCCGATTATCCTATTTGGTGCCTTAAAGATGTTGTGCAAGATGGCAACGAGAGGCATTCATGCACAGGCATGAGGGGTTCAATGCAGAACACAGTGAATATATTCAGGTGAAAGGCAGGAGAACCAAGATCTTAAATAATTGGACAAGAAAGGAAGGAGCTGCTGGGAAAGGGGGTGGGGAGCAAAGAAAAACTCCCTTTAGTAGGGTTGAGTGCTTTGCAACTGGGAAGATGTTTATGTGGGGTGAATGGAGCCATGAAAGTGGGAAATGACCTGGTTGGGTACCTTCTTGCCCAAATTACTGCCATCCACAGAGAACCAACTGGAAGCACCACCTGAAGGAGCCATGAGTATATAGAAATTCACACAGAATCCTTCCCTTTATCCAACGTAGCTCTGGGGGGAGGAGGAGGAGGATGCTCTGAGGCTGTTGCATCTGTCCTGCCAGTGTGTTTTGAGCAGAACTCAGTTACAGCCTAGCAACTAACCTTGACAATCTTTAAAATTATAGCACCACATCCAGAATCTATGGGTGAGAGTCTTCAGACTTCTGATGCAAGATTCTTTCATTGCATATGTGGACCTTTGTCTTTGTCTGTCCCCAGGGTCCATTGTCAAAATCTAGGCCTTCTTAAGACCAAGGCTTTCAACAAGCTCCATCACTGGGTGGAAAAAGCAGGCAGAGATCAGCATGAGAAGAGGCATATTAGGGAGTGTTGAAGACAGGGAGATGGGGTATAAGACAAAAAAGAGAAAAAAGTGCACACTCTATATAACACCAGCATGTATGGCCTCCCATGTATATAGAAAGTGTATATATGTTCATATCTATCTATCTATCTATCTATCTATCTATCTATCTATCTATCTATATATAAAAGGCTAAGTGACCATCCGACTGCTGGTACATAAGATGCATACTGCAGATGCTCAGTGCAGAAGCTGCTGAGCTGCAGTGACTTGGCAGTGGTGGTTCTTAGGTGACACAATCTGAATCCGGAGAGGAGGGAGCCCAATTCCTCATCCAACCATGTGAGGCTCCCTTTGGCCAGGGATGCATGAATTTGTGTACCTGGCTACTAGTAGAGATACAAAAATGAATCACCAAAATGTTAATGGTGACTAGCAGGTTAGTGGATTTCAGATTAGTTTTAGTTTTCTTGTTTTACTAGAGTTTGAATGTTTTGCACTATTTATTATTCTTAAATCAGGAAACAATAAGGCTATTTTCAATGTAAAAATAAAAAAAATAGCAGCAATATGACAAAGGCAACTCCTGCAGTTTAGAGCACAGTGTGTCCCTCTCCTCTTCTCTCCTTGTGGAAGCCTGACTGTGCACAGACCATATGGCCTCCAGGAGAAATGGGAAGAAACTTTGGGATTTGGATCAGTCACCCATAGGTTAGGCCAGTGATCTCTCTTTTAGTCCAGTTTCTGATGTCGATAGGTCATCTGTATCATCCCTGATGAGAGCTGGGCATGCAGAGGCCCCTGTGGTCAGAAACAAGGCTCAGCCTCAGCTATTGCACCCACATTCCTCTCTCCAACACTAATACCACCAAGAATCATCAGACAAAGTCAGATTTATTAACTCTCTGCAGCAGGGGAGAACACTCCCCAAAGAGCCATGGGCACCTCAAGAGGAAGTGGGGAGGACCAGGCAACAAGGCAGCTCCTCTGGATTTCTTGCCAACACATTGTGGGGACTGTAATGGGGTCTCTCGGCAATCTCTGAGGCAGGAGGGAAGAAGTAGAGCTGGAGACCTTATCAGCAAGCCCATCCCTGAAAGGAAGGAGGGTTCTTTGACACTTTATAGTGAGGTTTGGTCTTTGGAGAAACATTAGTTTTTGTTGGCTTTCTCACAGGGCCTTGTGTGTGTCTTTTCTGAATGTCTCTGTCTGATGGTGAGCAAGGCTGGTTTCCTTGTTTCACTCCTTGGGGCCCAAGGTGAGCAACCCATCCTAGGTAGCAGGACTTGGAGTTCAGGGAATCTGTTCTGTCCATAGGCCTGGCTCCAACACGTGAGGATAGAACAAATGGTACTGTAGACACTGCTAGGACTTCCTCCTTTGTTATGTTGTCCAGGCTTTGGAAGTTTGAGGGCTCATGGAGGAAACTGCTCATCGAGTCCTGTGGTTTGGTCCCAAACCTCTGACATTGAGACTTTTAGAGACGGGTGCTTAGCAAGCAGCCCAGATCCCCCCTGGCCTCCTGAAGGCCTTCCCTTAGGGACACTGGACAATGATGGACTGCAGAGCTTCAGGTTCAGTTTGAGGAATCAGCCTTCATTGCTCCCACTGCACTTCCTTCTCTCTGCACTTCTGTTTTCTCATCTGTGGAGAGGGCAGATGTACCAACTTCTCCAAGGAAGGCTGGATCGCTGTGAGTGGAACTCACATGCATTCTCTGAGAACTTTTAACTCAAAGGGAAGAGCATACAGATGTGTGTCAATATCTTCACGTGGGCTGAAATCTTATTCCGCAGCCAGAAACAAACAGTGGCCTCCCTGACGATAGTGCCCAGCTGCCCAAAGTCCCTGGGTACCTTGGGGAGTCACGACTACAGCTGCCTCCTGCTTCTCTTCCCTTGTTTTGTTCACCCCGCATGGCCCCTCTTCAGGCAGACCCTGGAGTCATGGCTGCCGCCCCTGTCTTAGACATGCCTCTTCTCCCCAACCCTCTTCTCCAGGCAGGAAGGCACCAATGGGCTTGAGGGGGAGACCTGGGGCACGGTCCTCTGCCTCAGACCATGAGGCTACCCCATGCTGCCCAATGTGGCAGGCCAGGCCTCCGTCCTGGTGGCTGGCCTGGATTCACTGTCTGGGGAGGTCAGGACTGCCTGGTAGTCTGCTCATGGGACCTCACCCTGATCGCGTCTGCGTCTGTGTGCATGGAAAACAACAGTCACCACGTTAACAGCAAAAGCAACAACCACACACACCAAGCGGAGACCTCTGCTTCACTCACAGAGGGGTGTAGGCAGACTCAGTGGAGATGCATTTTACTGTGATGTTAGAATAAGATGAGCAGCGGTTCCCTTGGGCCAAGCTCCAGCACACAATTGGGGAGCGCCTCCACCCTGCAGATGAAGCCCCGGGTGGATTTTATTGGGTGATTTCAGCACTGCCAAATATTTGTAGTGTAAAGAAATCATAAAACACGCTGGTGGTCCAGGGGCTGGATGGGGTCCCCTCTGCACCTACCTGAGATGACTCTGTGATTTGGTGACAGGCCTGTTTGATCCCCATACCTAGAAATCACTTAGGATCTGCCAGAGAAATAAATTGAATGTCCATAGCCCCGAATTAATTTCTCCTGCCGGCCTCTTTCCCTCCTTATCGGGGGAGAGCAAGAATTTCGCTGGCCCCAGGCGCGATATGTATTTCATTATCACAACTCAGATTTTCTCTACTGCCCTGGAAGCCTGGACCTGCTTCCTCTCCACCTCCCACCCCCGCTCCGGAATAACATCGCTCCCTGCTGATGATTATCCACAACGTTTGGGTCGTCAGCAGTGTGCACAGCGCAAGGCTGGGCAGTTTGCTTTAATTAAGCTTCAAAGGGAAGCCGGAGCCTCGGTCTTATCTCTAGTTTGCTCTTTAATTCCTTTTGCACGGTCCTGCTGTCGGTGGGAGGTGCAGCATGATCTCAGGTGGCCGGTCCCTCCTGCTCTGAGGCAGCCTTGCCCAACTTCTCTGAACCTCTTCCAGAGCCTCCTCTCCACAGTCCCCATCTCCACAGGGAGCGGATTGCCAATGACCTTTTAAAAAAATCCCCTTGGGTGTTCCCACTGCTACAAACTCAGGAGGAAGGAAAAGGGGGGTGCTAGCAGGAAAAAAGAGATGTTGTGGCTGACCCCACTCCCTGAGAGCTCCCAGCAGTAGCCCTGTTCTCAGTAGACCCCCTGGACAGCCGCCTCACCCTAAATGAGGACGGCCTGCTGAATGGGCCCCCCATACTTTAGTAGAATTTTCCTTTTAAAACTAACACGGGGGCCACAGAGGCAGCTTTTTGTCCCAGGTAATCACCGGATGGAATTTTTTTTTTTTAAACATCCAGCCACCAGCTTCTTTGCGCCTCAGAAAGAACATTTGTAACCATGCATTCTTTATGTGGTCTTCGATTAATAAACAGGAACCAACCTTTCTAGACGGATGGGGAAACAGTTTTTTTCTGTTTGCTGCTCCAGTGTGGAGGGTCCATGAATGGGGGCTTTGAGAGCTCGTCCTTTCAT
This sequence comes from Lasiurus cinereus, assembly GCA_011751065.1. Taxonomy (NCBI): domain Eukaryota; kingdom Metazoa; phylum Chordata; class Mammalia; order Chiroptera; family Vespertilionidae; genus Lasiurus; species Lasiurus cinereus. Next base: position 78,042,664 of record JAAGEH010000018.1, on the reverse strand, counting down.
GGCCAGATATCAAAGTGCTGCTCACACATGCGATCGCCGCCTCAAGGTGCAGCTCTGAGCTGCCGCCCATGTGGCCGCCCACAGCGGTTCCATGCTGGCCGCCTCAGCGGGCCGCAGGGCCAGCCCTGTCGTGGCCCAGTTTTCCTCCTGGGATGAACGCCGACCCACCAGGAAGAAGGGGGAGACCACCAGCGTCCATTCTCCACCGAGTCCTAAAATAACTCTATTTGTATTGACTCGTACGTGCTCCCTTTGGTGGCATTCCTTCCCCAGTCACATCCCTCTGTTTGGGAAGAGAAAGTTCTGTTTTGAAGGCTTCCTGGCTTAAAATTCCTCTCTTCCTGTTCTTTGTTTGTTTGTTCTCTCTTTTTTCTTCCTCTCTGCTCCTCTTCTTCCCTTCTCTATAGCCCCTTCCCTCTTGTCTTTGGACAATGTGCCCTGACTTTATGGGGTTCTCCTGGAGTCTCCCCTGTGCTGGGACTTTGGGAATGGGAAGCAGGCAGTCTCAGGCCAAGGAACAAGGACCACAGTCAGATCTCTGCAGAGAGAGGGTGTGTTAGGGCCGGGACTTGATCTGTACACCTTGAAGTCTGAGATTGGGAGGATGAAGGCTTTGCAAGTTATTATCCGGAGGATAAAGGGGCCACTGCCAGGAAGCCTTGTGCTGAGCGTGTTGGGTGCTCTGAAGAGCTCTTCTGTCCCGGGGAAGACATATAATCCTGAGCTTCCATTTGAGTTATGACAGGCGAAATGCTGGGAGCTGGCTTCAGAGTGCCTGAAACGGGAAGCCGTGTCCTGGAGATGGGCCTGACGGAGTGAGGAAGAGGCATAAATGAGCGCTACTGCCCTTTCACGCCACATGCACCAGTTAGGAAGAGGGAGGTATGGGTTACCTTGGGCTAAATCTCAATAGGGTCAGGGTATCATTTTCTCTGCGACAGTCTTGGAGAGCTTCTCAGGAAAGGGCTTTGCAGAGGTGACAGGACAGACAGCATTGTTACAGCAGGGCGCGTGGTGAGGGAGGGGGCCGAAGGTGCAGTGTGTCCCAGGTTAGGCAGCGCAGAAACTCCTGCCATGTAGCTTTGGAATTGGAATCTGAGGAGGGGCAACTGTGGGGTCTCCTTCCCCTCATGTGTTGGTGCATAGGGAGTCTGGATTTGATCTGCGTGGGGAAGAGATGCTGAGCAGCAAGATGGAAATCTTTGGGACAATGGAAGTGAGACTAGTCCTCAGGTCTCTCAGGCCCCCTCTCCCCACCATAAATTTCAGAAGGCCCCCATGAGACAAGCTAGGAGGGACCACTATGCTCACGTTGCAGATGTACACACTGAGATCCCCCGCTGTTAAGTGACTACACTGAGGTCACTCGGAGCATTGGTGGCTCCCGAGCAGTGCTTCCCTCACTGTCCCATCAGGTGCACACGCTCATGGAGAAGAAGGAGCATGCGTTGGCTTACAGATGCTTGCTGTGATTCTTAGCAGCCCTAAGGCTGCTGTTGGACAACCCTGATGGTTGTCCAGAGGAGATTAACTGCCTGGTTCTTGCCTAATTCCTACCTCTCTGTAGGGATAGTGCTGGGGGAAATGAGGAGGAAATGGTGGGCATTAATGCCCCATCTACAGTGCTGCTGCTGTACCTGGCAGTGGCACGGAGAGCCTCTGCCAAGGGCACTCTGTTCTTCAGTGCACCCGTGCTGGCAAAGCTCTGTGAGACTTGCCTGGCATCTCCAAACACCCTGGCCTGTCCTTGGCTTGGCTCTGATAGTGCTCCTACACTCCAGCCCCCTAATCCCAGGAGGCTGGGACACTACTCCTCTCTTCCCCTGGTTTGAAGGAAAAAAAAAAATTGGCCAATGGACACGTCCAGGCTAGAGGAGGGTTTGGAGGCTTCCAGAATAAGGGCCCAGATTCCAGGTCCTTGTCCCATGGATCACCAAAGTGAGGCCTCCAGGAGCCAGGGGGTGAGAGTTGATGAATGAGAAACTCAAAAGAAGTTAGAGCAGGTCAAGAAGGTGGGCAGTGGAGGGTAGAATTGTAATGAAAAGATTCCTCACAGCCTAGGGCTGGATCTATACTGTTGCCTTGATGCTGGCATGTTGGTGGTGAACTGAGGGATGTGGCTTTGTATGAGGGATACCCTTCAGGTGGACTTTGGGTATCCCTTTATTATCCCAGTTGAAGCAACCCTGAGCAAAGACTTGAGTTCTTCCCACTGGGACAGTCATAGGTTCTGTAAGATGAGACTCTGTCCTTCTGGCTTGAAGTAAGGAGAGGTGCTGGTCTTTATTAAGTGTTGGCCTGCCCAGGGTCCTGTACTGGTCACTGTACAGAATTCAAGAGAGGAGCTGAGCTCTCTTGCTCCATTGGCCATAGGGATATCAGTATCTCAAAATATTCCTCCACAAAGGGGGCTTTGAGGTTAAGTGAGCTTGGAAATCCCTTTCTCTCTCATGGATGCCTGACATGCCCTTTATCAAGTTAAGATATTAAAAAGTCTGCAGTGAGGAAACCATTTAACTTTATTCAGTTTATGATATGCCAGAATTCTGTGATCATGGAACTAAATTTTCATGGAACTCCATTTACAGTGAGTGGGAAATATAAAATAAAACACAGTAAAAAAAATAAAGTAAAATACGGGTGATAAAGTAAAGTAAATGCAGCTAAGAAAGACACAAATATAAGTTGCTTCCCAAAGTATAAGATACTAGAGGCTCCATGAATGAATTCATGCACAGGTGGGGTCTGGCTAGCCCTGGCCCCAATCTCGGTGGGAGGAGTGATCTGGGGTGGGGCCAGCAGAGGGAGGGGTGGTGAATGGTTTGCTGGCCCTGCCTCCTGGTCGAACTCTGGGTTGAACTCCCAGAAGAGGGGAAAATTTGCATATTAGCCTTTTATTGTATAGGATTGGGATAGGAGATTTTTACACACACACACACACACACACACGTATTTAACATGTGATATTTTTCTGATTTAGTTTTCATTTCTGCAGGGATGAGTAAACTACTGTTGGGGTGATCCCTTTTCTTATCTTGCCGAGGAGGCAAAACACATACACACACATCAAAGTAACTAACTGTCCCTGCGAGGGGGGCAGGCTGCGTGGTTTTGGAGGCCAGCAGGAGAGGGGGAAGAGGAAATGGTGGGCTGATGAGGAGCAGCAGGTGAAGGGCAGTAAGGCAGGAAGGAGGGCCCAGGGGTCCTGGTTGGGTTCTGCCTCCAGACTCAGGCCTGCTCTCCCTCGCTGGCTCTTCCAGTTTGTGGGAGCACTGCAGTAGGCCCTGACAGAATTCTAGGGTGAGGCCAGAATGGGGCTGGATGCCCAGTGCAGAGCCAGCCAGTGAAGGGTCAGCTGTTTTCTTCTCTGGGGTGCTTCCTTTCCTGGGAGGCCAGGGAGGGCTGGTCAGTTAGCCCCACGCAGAGGTGGGAGGGTAGAGGAAATATGGCTCTGGGTGCTTTTTGTCACCTGAGGACTATCTTGTGCTCACATCCCTGCAGCCTCTGGACTGGCCAGAGCATGTGGCCCTAGTCAGGGATGTGCCCAAGGAGGATGTGACACATGCTTGCATAGCCCGCAGCCAGCAGCACCTGTTGAGGGCACAGCTGTGCCAGGAAGAGGGACATTCTTGGCCTCTGGCTCATGCTGCCCAGCAGCTGCCTGGGCGTTTTCTCACATTCCATGTGTGAGCTGCAGCCGGGAAGCCCTGAGTGAGGAGAGCCTCGGGGACAGCGGGGCTCTGAGCTGTCATCATGACGGTGACCCGCACCCACCGGTTTGGGTCGCCAGTCTGATAGGCAGAAGCAAATTCAGAATCAACTTTGTCTTAAGTTATTAACCTGTGTGGCATGTTACAAATGGGAGGTGTGGGGAGCAGAGGCCAAGGGGGAGCAGGGGCAAGAGAACGAGAGAAAACGTAAGACGGGAAAGGTCCGTATCCAACCATCTGCCTCCTCTGCAGGTGAGACTATGAGGAGGGAGAGGTTTGGGCTGTATGAAGAAGAGAAAAGCAGAGTAGAAGACGAGTTAGCTAAAATGTAAAGAAAAGCAACAATCACCTAGAGCAGTGGCCAGCAAACTCATTAGTCAACAGAGCCAAATATCAACAATAAAACGATTGAAATTTCTTTTGAGAGTCAAATTTTTTAAACTTCAACTTCTAATGCCACTTCTTCAAAATAGACTTGCCCAGACCATGGTATTTTGTGGAAGAGCCACACTCAAGGGGCCAAAGAGCAGCATGTGGCTTTTTGCCAATCATGGCTTTCTGAAGACCTCATCCCCACAGGTCTTCTAAGTCCTGAAGGGCAGGCACAGGCGGCCACAACTGAGCAGGAGTCCCCTCTGGAAGGATCATTTCTTCTCATGTAACTCCTTTAATCCGGGGCCTTTAAAACACTTCCCACATTTGCAATCGCTGAACCTCATGGCGCACCTGTGGGAGGAGGCATATCATTCTGCTCATTTGATAGAGAAGCGTACCCTGCACGGAGATGTCCCAGAGCCTGTGTGGGAAGAGGAGTCCCAGGTGGCCCAGTGCCCACTTTCCTGCAGGCCAAGGGGTGCATGGTCGGCTGGGGAAAGGAAAGGTGCTGTCAATGTTACAGTAAGTTAAGCATATCACTTTACCTTAAAACTAGAATAAAATAATTTTAACGTAAGAAATATATAATAAAATACATAGTACTTTTTTTTTAAGTTCAAAGATCACTGTTCACTAGGATTTGGTTTCTTTTTGCCCAATGGTCTTGTTTGATGCTTTTGTTTTGCCACCTCCACAGTAAGAGGCAGCAGTTCAGAAAAATTAATTTTTTTCCCCCAGAAGGAGAAGAAAACTAACAGTGTGAGCTGAGGGAAGGGAGGCAGGTAGGCCAAGGAGGAAGGGCATGGAGAGGAGGAAGATCACCTCCTTGGCTGGGCTGCAAAAGTCCAGAGAATGTCTCTTGCCTTCACCTAAGGGTGGCAGGCGGTGTCTGTGAGCATTTGCTGCAAGTTGGGACTTTCCTTCCCAAGTCAGGCTTTCTCATGCTCACAATCCCTGAGGTCCCAGCTCTTCCCAGGGGCCTGGGTATAGGGAGGTGAAGGTGGGGGTGGGGAGGGTGGGCAGAGGGACTGCGATTTCAGGGCATAGGTGGCCCATTTTCATCCCCACCTGTGCACCCCACTCGGTGTCCAGCCATCACTGTCTGCATCTGAAAGACAAAAATGAAGATATTGGCCCCTAACACACAAAGACAGTAGACATTCTAGGCCTGAATCTTCTTGGTCCTGCGCTGGTGTGTTAATGCACCCTAATGTTGGGAATATTGAGAGTCCTTGCTGTCTGGGTAGCACTGACGGTTTGTAACATGCTTCCACCTAAGCTACCAACAGCCCCGCGTGAGGCCAGGATCCATAGACCTTCATGTTCCCTTTTCAACACTCCCTTCATTTCCAACTTCAGGATCTTTTGAAGGATGTCACTGATCCAAGCCCTTCCCTCCAAACCCTTGGGCTAATTGTACTAGTAAATGACCACCTCCCTGGCAAGTGCTGGTCAGTCGGTCAGTCCTGATACTCAGGCAATTTTCAAGTGAAATGATAGTGAATCCACTTGGTTTGACTGTGTCAGGTTAGTTGTCACCCACAATAAAAAATGAACTGATAATTCTACCTACCTACCTGGTCCACTTCACTGGACCTCTCAGGGGGGATATTCAGATGTGCTTGTCAGGACATTGCACATCTGAGCAGTGGGGCTCCTCTCTATTTCTCTTCTCCTTCTCCCTCCCGTTCTCTGAATAGCCCACAAAGAGCAACAAAATCACGCAAGAGAGCTTAATTTGGAAAGGACAAAAACTGCATAAATAGCAAATTTTTTTCCTGTGCTTTTAGACAATATTAATGTCCTGCTTTAAAAAAGCTTAATATATATAACTATATAATGTACATACATGATTATATTAATGTATGTTTATATATTATATAATATGTTATAATAAATACATAAATATGTAATATAAATCTATAATAATTTAAATATAGATTAAGTGGTATAAATATAGTTTCCTTACCTCCTCCTATTTGGGGACATATGGCAGGAGAGTTGTGGGGACTTAAGGGTTTCCATCCTCAGTCACTCAGCAGGGAGGTGCTTTTCAGGCCATCCCAGAGGCGGGGGTAAGGGAGCACTGTAAGCTGCACCCTGTGTCACAGTGCATCGCATTGCCTCATGGCCACATCTTAAGAAAACTTCACAGAGCTCAGGAAATTCCCAGCACATGCTCTCATTTCTCCCTCTGCTGACCGTGCCGTGAGAGCACAGGTAGGGTCTGGCTGAGCACAGTTTCAAAAAGGAAAAATCAAAGCACTTCTGCCGCTTCTGCAGGCCCGTGGCAGGTGGGGCCCACACAGACCCAGCCAGGACTGCAGAGTGGGCCTCAAGCCTGGTGCCTGAAGCACTGGTCTGCTGCTTCATTCTAGACTTTTATTTTGTAAAAGTTGCCCCCACCCTCTCTTGCTTTGTTTCCCCTTGGGAAACAGCATCTTTCCTTCAGAGCAAAGCAAGATGCCCCGACCTCTGCCTCCAATGGATAGGGCCACGTTTAGGGTCAGGGTTGCTCACTGAAGCTTTGTATATAACTGAGCTGGCAGAAAGGGTCATCCTTCAGAGGAATGGCATGAAACGAAGAAAAGGGAAAGCATGGACCCAAAGTAGAAAAGATACCCTGAGGAGAGACACAGTGGCATGGCTGGGAGGTCTAATCTCCAAGGAATTCTTAGCAGAAAGGAAAGACTGGGTATTAAAAGTGCCTGGATGGGGCAATTAGGGAACCTACTAGGGCCCTGCCATCTCCTCGGATTATGAACTCCTAAGTGCAGGGATTGGGGAAGGAGAGGGTGGTGGCAACAACGCCAGAGCATCAGCTGTGAAGAGCCAGGGCCTGCTGCCCGGGCCGCAGGGATGCTGATGGATCTATTCCACTCACTGGATATGCACCAGGCATCCAGGGCTGAGCACTGTCACTTGGTCCCCATGACAATGGAGGGTCCTGGAGGATCCCAAGCCCTTTCCTCCGCTCTGCCACTGCCATAGGGAGCACACTGGCCTAGAACTGGCTGCTTATTGCCTTGGGCAATGTGTCATCATCCCTCCTTCCTCTCCAGGTGGTACCTCACTGCTTTCTCACTCCGGCTGGGGTGACAGCTTGGCGAGGGAGCTTCTTCCCTAAGATGCTGTCCCAGCTGAGCTGGTGAGTGCACACCTGGGTGCCCGCCTGCCACACCCCAGAAGTCCTGGAGCCTCCGGTGTGAAGAGGGCCAAGTGAGCCCTGGGTGGCCGGGCGCAGCATGTTCCCGCCTTGTGCCTGCCGCCTGTGGACTGACCTCGGAGGAGCTGGCAGCATGGGGCTCCAGTTGTTCCCTAAGCCCCGCCAGACTGTCTACTCTCCCCGCATTCCTAGTAGCGGCCTGGCTCCCTGTGACCCCCGGTTCTAATATCCTTGGTTTGCTCAGACTACCCAGCTGGCTCTACTCTGGGCTTCCCGGCCTTGTTAAAGCCAAAATGCCGACTTTACAACCTGCTCTTTCCATCCAGTGCATCAGGCAGCCCTCTTTTTACAAGCGAGATGGCCCCTTTGGTGGCGCTCTCTCTGGAAGGGGAGGGGCAGGGCACGTGGGCTTCAGCAGGTCTGGTCTGTGCTGTGTTATTTTTTGTTAACGATTGTCTTTAAAAAGTGAAATTCAAAGGTGAGTGATGGTCCAGGAGAAAGAATTAAATGGGTTGATTTGGAAACGGTTCAACCCTGGAGGCATAGCTAAGGAACATAATCTATTTTGAATTTTCCTTCATGAGCCCAAGTTGGTTATGGTGTGGGAACAGCTTTTTCATTCTTTCTCTCTCTATATATATATTATACTCCAGGAAGACTCATGCCATGGAAGATACAGGCTGTGTAAACATCTCTTCAAAAAAAAAAGTCACATACAGATATATATAGTTACCTACCTATGTCTCCTTCCAAATGGGCGTGTTTGGAGAGACGCATAGAGATATCCTTCACACCCTATATGTGAAAAACAGCCAACTAAGAAATTGGCAGAGCAGCCCTGCCTAAGTGAGTGGAAAAGCCTGGCTTGGGGCTTAACAAACAATCCCATAAAGCCCATGCTGATGCATGCAAGACCCAGGGTGGCCAACTCGAACGAGGGCAGGAGCCAGCCTTCACGAGCAGTGTCATAAAGGGTGGTAGGAAAGTTTCTTTTTGCTGAAATGCAATCTGTTCCTAGAAAAAAACCCCAAATGCTTCCTATAGTGGTTAGTTGGACTTCACTCTTGTGCTTTCTTCTGCTGTAATATCATTTTAGCTCCTTTAATGTGCAAGATGTCACTTTTATATTTGGTCTTCTCACCTCCAACCTCACCCCCTCCTATTCAGCCTCCACACTGCTGGCTGCCAGGGTAATCTTTTAAAATTGCAAATCAAATTTATCACTCTCCTACTTAAGTCCCCTCCTTGGCTCCCCATAGCCTGCCAAAGTTCAAATTTCTTAGTTTCGCAGATAAACTGCTCAGCTGTCTGTCCTTGTTATCTTTTAAGCCATTTCATGCAAGTCTCCCAGACCTGTACATCCTACCCTCCAGCCATTTCAAACCGCCTTTCTGCCAAGCCTCATGCATTTATTTGCACGTGTAATTCCCTCCACCCGGAGTGCCCTGGGGATACAAGTAGGAGAGTGACAGCATCCGCTGTGCAGTGCAAGGGGAACCAAAAGCTGATGTGGTGAGGCGGGGGTGGCATTTTCAACTAGGTGTCCAGAAACAGTCTCTTGAGAAGGTGACTTGGAGCAAAGGCTGAAGGATGTGAGGGGTGAGCCATGCAGATATCCAAGGGTGTGGCATTTCAGGTTGAAATAAAAGGATGTGCAAAGACCCTGCAGTGGGAATGTGCCCAGTACCTTCGAGGAATAATTGAGCTAAGTGAAGAGGAAGCAATGGAGCAGCTATAACTCTGGCTTAGGACCATCGGCTCTTGAACTGTAACAATTCCCACCTTTTTTCTGTGACCAATGGTGCTAATGAGAATATGTGATCCTCAGGAGCCAAAGGCTTGCTGTGCAATGCTTAATGGGTTAAAATCATCTTGCTTGCTTGCCCTAGCTGATTTGGCTCAGTGGATAGAGCCTGTGGACTGAAGGATTCTAGGTTTGATTTCAGCCTGGGTTTGCCAGCTTGATCCCTAGTAGGGGGCATGCAGAAAGCAGCAAATCAATGATTCTCTCTCTTCATTGATGTTTCTATCTCTCTCTCCCCTCTCACTTCCTCTCTGAAATCAATAAAAATATATTTTTTAAAGAGTCACCTTGCTTGTGAAAGCAGAATAGGTCTAAAAGTGGATCTAAGGGTGTCAGGCTCTGGACTGTGCTTTCTTCCAACCTGGATCCACACAGTACCAACAAAGCCATTTTAGAGGCTTTCCCCCTGGTGACCAGAAAAGGACACATCTTGGGATGTTTAAGTCCAGAACTGAGTAAGTGACCTTCATCCTTAGGGCTCCTTGGGGTGCTCAACCATTATCTGACATAGTGTTCTCAGTAGCAATTTATTTTATTAGTTCTTTCCTCTTCCTATTTTACAAAAGTCCCAGAAACGTCATGTATAGACCTTCTTTCAAGTGTTTGGATAAATTGTGAATTCAGTTGTCATACCTCGCCCCACCCATTTTATTACTATGGTAAATTATACACATCATAACATTTATCATCCTAATCATTTTTAAGTGTACAGTTCTGTGGCATTAGCTATCTTCACATTGATGGGCAATTATCACCCTCTTCAACTCTAGAAGTCCTCAATCTCCCTACTAGAACTCTGCACCCATTAAATAGTAACTCTTCATCCACCCCGCTCCCACCTCCCAGCCACTGGCAACCACTGTGCTCCTTTCTCTCTCTGTGAATTTGACTACCCAGGGATCTCACACAAGAGGGGTCATACAATATTTTGTGTATTGGCCTTTGTGATGGGCTTATTTTATTTAGCATAATGTCTTTCATCCATGTAGCATGTATGAAAATTTCCTTTCTTTTTTGGACTGAAAGGTAGTCCATTGTATATGTTACATTTTGTTTATCCATTCATTCACCCGTGGACACTGGGGCTGCATTCACCTTTTCGCTATTGTGAAGGATGCTGCTATGAACATGGACATCTGGTACCTGTTTCCACTTCCTTTTCTTCCCTTCTTCAAAGGTGTTCTATGGGCAGGAGCACTTTTGGACTGTGAGTCAGTCCCTGTGGCTGCCCTTCTCCCTTCCCAGCTACTTGATGATAAATACTCCTCATTAGCTCAACCCCAGCCACTCAGAAATTAGAGGCTGGATAATTCACATTGAAATAAGGGGCCATGACTTTTCCTGTGTTGTTCCCTGGGAAGTCACTAATGTTACAACAAATAGAGACCAAGGACTTCCCCAGGGCTGGACCTTCTGACTCCAGAGGGTGGCCCCTCAGAGCTGGGGACTACATTGGATTGACAGCATTCTTCCTGGGAGAGTCAGAGGGCATGTACTGGACATCACTTTGGAGGGCCTGGTCTGTTGGCTGTAGCAGAGCCTGGATGAAGCCAAGGCCATGGTTTCAGTGACCCCTGCACTAGCCCATCCTTACTCAATGGCTATAATCTACACCGCTACTCTCAGGCATCTGACTCAATAGCACTTGAACTTGAAACAAAAAAAGAATGCAAATTGCAGAAGAGGTTTACGTCTAAAATGTTCATACACTTTTAAAATAGAAGAGGTCCAGATATGAGAGAGAATGAGTCAACATGGATGAGCACTGTGGGGGGAGTCAGCCACCAACATTGGGATGTGAGCCTTGTCAGCCATGGGCTTTGTCCAAATTCTCCAAACTCTGAAAACCTCAGTTTCTCCATTTGCAAATGGGTTGAGCGTCATTGTCGAGTAACCCTAGCTGGTATTAATATAATCACCTGGGTACTTTTAAAATGCAGGAAGCCTGGGCACCATCCCTGGAGATCCTAATGTAATTGTTTGGGGGCATCAATAATATTTACAAAGGTCCCCAGATGATTTTAAATGCAGATCACAGGCCTTAAGTGTAGCAGACCCTCTACAAATGTTAGCCTCCTTCCATGCCTGCAAAAATACCATAAAGCACATTCCCTCTTCACATGGACTGGCCTCTGGCATCAGCTGCCTTGATTCACACACCCCAGGTCTGTGATGGTGAGCAGGGTTCTTAACAGAGCTTCAGTTTTCCCAACAGTGAAATGGGACTCAGAATAGAACCTACTTCATAGTTTTCCACGCAGATTAGAAGAGATAATTTAACACCTAATATGGAGACAGTGAGCACTCAGTAAATGTTGGCTCTTATTGTGGGAATGGTCAGTGTCAAGCTGGGAATCCCCTTGTCCCCAGGACAGCCAGCTCTTCTCAGCCCTCCAGAGAAACCCACCCTCCTTTCCCCTGCTGGGGCTGCCCTCCTGCTGAGCCACGTTCCTTAGAGATGCCTGGTGAGAACTTGGGATCAGATTGAGTCAGAGGTATTTGTAGACTTGACTCATCAGGTCTTAAAACCAGATTGCCCTGTGGTTCTCATGATGTTCCTGGAAAATAAAAGAAGCGAATATTATTGGGCTGAGTTCATCAGACACTCAATCCTCCCTTTTGTGTGCCGGGCATCCTGAAAGGAGCAGGCAGCAACCCAGCCAAGTCTGAACCATCAAAGGCAGGGGCCTGGCCGCCGTGCTGAGAGATGTTGCTTCTCCCGAAGACAGGTCTGATCCTCTTCCCACAGACCTCTGCCCCTCTGCTTCCCCAAGGCTACCCAGTTTCTTCTCCCTCCAGGCTCCTGGGAAAATGTTCCTGAGGGCTGCCTCTGGTGAGGTGTGTCAGAGCTGAGCTATGCTGGAGGGCTGGGTGTGGGTTGGGAAGGGCCACCCAGACTCCAGAGAACCAGAAAGGGAAAGTTCCCCATTTGCAGCCAGAATTTCTGGGATCTTGCATGAAACAGCAGCCAGCTAGGGTACCCATTTTTCTTTGCCTCCTTTTTCTCACCCTGCCGATATTAAGTCTTAATGTTTCCACATCCTAGCTTTCTGTAGAATCTACTGCTCTGCATCCCCAGAGCTACAACTGTAGCAGAAGCCACTGTCATTCTGTAATTTCTCACCTGCACCTGGAACCTCCTTACTGGTCTCCCTGCTCCTGTTCTGTCTGCCCGCTGCTCAGTGCTGCCAGGTAAACTTTTCAAAAAACAGAACTAATCATGTCATGTACACACCTTTATGCTTAAAACTTTTCCAAAGCTTTCCATTGTTTGGGAGAATGACGAAACTCCTTAACCAGTTCAACAAGACTGCGTGCATCATGATTTGGTTTGGCTATAACAGAAAATCCAATTTAATTGAGATTTGGACAGATAAGATTTTATTTTCTCACATGAAGAACCGGCAGTTGAATGAGCTAGGATTGGTGGAGCAATTCCTCAAGGTTATCAGGGACTCGGTTCTCTGCTCTATCATGCCTAGCGTGTCATTTTCACCTCATGGTCCAAGAGGGCTGCTTGAGCACCAGCCACTGCAACCAAATTCCAGGGACAGAAAGGAGGAATTGCACACAGCACTTCTACTTGCATCCTTCTGCCCCAAATTTAACAACATGGCTACAGCTAGCTGGAAGAGAGGCTGGGAAATGTAATCTTTATTCTAAGTGTTATGGTCCAGCTAAAAAGGAGGTGTAGGAAGAGAATGGATAACAACTGACAGTTATCTGCTATATCTCCAGACCCCTATTCACCTCTTGAGCTTCATCTCACCTCATGCTTCCTTTACATTGCTCTCTATACTCCCATCACTCTGGCTTTCTCTGCAAGATCCACCTATTTGCAATATTCCTTCCTGCCACCAAGCCCTTGCTCACACTTCAATATTTCCCTCCTCTTCCTGCTAACCTACTCATTCTTCAGGATTCTGCTCAATCAGCATTTCCTCATGGAATCTTTCTTCACTTCATTAAGTCAACCCCCTATTTCAGATGTTTATAGCATGTAGATTGTGTCACTGTTGCAATTACATATTTGAGCAATTATTTGATGATTTTATGCCCCCTCCCCACCCATCCCCCACACGCCATGAGGTTTAAGTCTGGTTTTGCATATAATGGAACGTTCTACTAAATTTACTGTAGGTGCTCAGTGAATATTTGTTGCATAAATTAATGAATAAATGTAGCTGTTCTCTAATAGCTAGATCTCAGCAGATGATTTTCCCGAATAAGTGGGGGAAGGTGGCCAGGAGGACTGGGACATGCAGTGAGTAGGGGAACATTCTAAAGGATTCATTCAGATTATGTGGGCTTTTGGGTGTGGAGAGGAAACATTGAACAGGAACTCAGGAGACCTGTTATCTTGTCTCAGCTCAGCCCCCAGTCATTGGACCACTACCTGGAGACAATGAGAAGACAGTGAGAAATGGTCAGATGCTGGATATATTTGAAGGCAGAGCCTATAATCATTGCTGGCAGATGGGGGTAAGGTTAGGGAAAGAGAGGGGTCAAGGATCAGTCCTGGAGACTTGGATGAACAAATGGAAGGTTATTTACTAAGAAGGTGAAGACAAGGAGAGGTAGAGGTTTTAGGGAGATGACCATAAAGGCATATTTGCAAATGAATGGCAAGTTCCCATAGCCCTCTGGACTTACACTTCAACTCTTGCACAGGTCCCCCCTGAGAAAGCCAAAGCCCCAGGTAAGTGCCAAGTGGGGTATACAAAAGGCAAAACAGTTACCAGCCAAGAAGTGATTTGGCCTTACTCAGCAATCCCATTGAAGAGAAAGTGGTCAGAAGACCATGCCCTGCAGGCTTGGTAGGAAGTGGTCACATTCTACTAAAGATCAGTGATGGGGGAAGACATATCTGTGCGTAGTTGCTGCAGAAATCTTTGAAAATTCAAAGTATAATCTCATCACATGCCTAACATTTTCGTGTGTTTTCTCTCAATCGTTATTTTGCACAGTTTTCTACAGGCAGTTGAAGGCATCCATATAACATGATTTGGCAATTTCCTTGTCTCACTAAGCAATGAAGCACATGTTTGTAAATTGCTTTCCGGAGAGGATGTACCGATCTACTCAACCACAAATAATATCTTAGAAAGAATACTTCTTCCCTGCCAGCAGCGAGCATCAGCATGAGGATACTTTGAAAATTTTACAAGTGAAAAATAGCAACTCATTATTCATAATTATTTCAATTTATAATCATTATATTTTAATTTGCAATTCTTTCATGAATACTTCTTAAATGCTTATTAGTTATATATTTTTAACATATATTTTAATATATATTTCAATTTATAATTTATTATTTTGATTTGAAATTAAATATATATTTACCACATATTTGACATCTGTGATATGTAAATATATATTTAGTATGTATATGATATATATTTACATTATATCATGCACTTTCAAAACTGACTTTTGTGAAAATATTTGCAGGATAGTAACAGGAACGAATCACTGACATCTAATTGAACTTCATCTCCCACATCTCAAGAAGTAGCATCCCCTCCAAGTGGTTGGTTGTGTGTGAGTGAGATTGGGATGGCAGTGGGGACAAGAAAGAGTGCCAGGGCTGGGAAGCTTGTTTTTACCTTGTCACATGCCAGCCTCTAATACACCCAAGAAAGGCTGAGGCTCCACGCTTTCTGAGCGAGCCATTGCTAACTACTAGCTGGTGGCCATCTGCTGGGCAGCTTTTGTGAATTTCTGCCCCAGTCTGATCTGCCAGATGGCTACCTGAACACTCCTTTAGGGTAAATCCAGCTGTGTTTACCAAGCCTGGTATAGCATCTAGCACATAGTAGGCCATCAGAACCTATCTGTTCTGTAACTGAATGATAGATGACAAGGAGAGAAAAGACTGTTCTCAGCTCTGTCATGAAACAGCCAGTCCCTTTTTCTCACTGGCCTCCACCTTCACGTCTTACATAATTAATCCAATCACAGCAAAGATTCATTCTAATTCTGAAATTCTGTGAAAATACCTCTAAGTAATTAATCCAGTCATGACAAAATTTTTCTAACGCTGAAGTTCTGTGAAAACACCAAACCCATCTTTGCTTTTGTTTCCTCTTCTATGAGACAGGATGAAAAAAATCAACTTCCCATCAGGTTGCCAGATAAAATATGGGACACCCAGTTAAATTAGAACATCCGATAAACAAAGAATACATTTTTTTTAGTATAAGTGTGTCCCAAATATTGCATAGACTCCATAAATAATCGAAGCACCGAATAATTAAATGACATGCAGCTGGATCAGTTTATTGCATTTGGAATTGTGTTTCTGGCCCGATGATGATTATTTGGCATTCATTCAACAAGTATTTATTGAGCATCTACTCTATGCCAGACACAATTTCAGCCCTGGTGACATAGCAGAGAATGAAATAAGCAGTGTCTCTCATTTCATAGGGCTTGCATTCTAGTTAACAAAAAAATACATAAAATGGCAGGTGCTCATAATTCTCAGCAGACTAATAAAGCAGGATGAGGGTCAGAGACCAGGCGAGGGGGTGAAGGAACTAGGGAGTCTGATTAATCAACCCTCTGCACCTGAGAGCCCCCATCTTCCACAAAGAGCAGTGTCTGTAACAGCAAGATCCTGACATTATTTTGTAGCAATCACTGAAGCTGCATAAAAATGACATCACTGATTCAAAAGTTTATGTCCCAAATCAGGGATAAAATGATCAGTTGTGGATGGAAAAGACCTATAAATCATTTAGCCCAGATTTTTGCAGCCACTGGGTTTTCTAACAGCCAGGTGAAAGTCCTGGAAGGTGAGGTACTCATTCAAAAGATGCTTCAGATTTAAAATTCTATTTGCCATTCAGGTTGGGGTGAGTCCTGACAACTTGAGGGTTTTTTTTTTTTTTTGAAGTTTTAGCTGAAACAGGAGTGAAGGGCTTTTCTCTTTAAGAATCTTCACACACACACACACACACACACACACACACACACACTCAAGCCAGTGTCCATGGTTCAAGGCTTTGCCGGAGGCTATTAAGCTAATGGCAGGTGAGGTTACTTCCCTATTCCCCTGGCAGCTGAGTGGTCATCAGCATCAACATATTACTATTTTCATGACCATATTAATTTTCCATATTAATTGCTCCTCTACACCTGGTTATTCTAATGTCTACGATCACAAATCCTAGGCTTTATTTGCCAAGCTTGTCTCTTTGGCTTACACCTTGGCTACCCCAGGTATGGTCCCCACTGGCAGCATCCTCATCACCTGGAAGCTGGCTGGAAATGCAGGGCTTAGGCCCCATCCCTGCCCTTTAACAATGTCCCTGGGGAATGGCATGCAGTGTCAAGTTTGAGAAACGCTGCCCTAAAACATTCCATGTGCTGGCCTCTATTTCATATTACACACGAGACTTCTAGTTGGTTTCATATAAAGGGCTCTTGTCTGCTACAAGAGCTGGATGTGTGAAGCTCATTAACATCTTTTTCAAGTAAAAGCAGATCCAACAGTTCGGAGAGTTTCTCCTTTACCCTTTTCAGCTCAGAGGAGTTATGTGCTTAGAAGAGTGTGTGATTCTTGGTTTACAACATAAGGTCATCACAGAAACCCGAGGGGGTTATGTTTTGGTGGAGGAGAGGCAGTTCTATGAAAGCCAACACTAGAAAGTACCCGTGACATTTCTCCCAGAGAGGTTTGCAGGCACGTGGATGGCTTCTCCTTAAAGGTTGTCCCTCAAGGAACAATTGCCTCTCTGATCCCATCAGACATAATTCCCCATCACACCAACTGGGCATAGAACATTTGGGGCCTGCGAGGAACGTTGTTGGAAGCTGAAGTCAGGATGGGTGAGGAAACAAGCTCTCACCAGATGATTAGGGCTCCTCTGAGTCTCTGCCAGACGCAGACGAAAGAACAGCTCACCCATGACGAGTGTTAAGAGTGCACGTGTTCCCATGCAACGGGGGATGTGTTGACTCATTGACTCATCATAGCATCCCCCAGCATCATACACCAAGGCAACCAAGCAGGTTCTGCTCTTGAAAGGCATGGAATCCCTGAAGGGCAGGGTATATAGGCGGGCACCCAAACAAACAATGCAGAACGGAAAGCAGAGGTTTCTGAGATGTGGCTCTGGTGAAACACAGAAGAGCTTCTAGGGTGAGCCTGGGCCATGTGCCCAAGTGAGCAAGCAGGGCTACTGAGACAGCTGGATTAGGTCATTGGCATTGCTGTGTGTCCTTTGATCTGAGGTGGACAACCCCAATCACAAAGAGCTGTCACCCACTTTCTACCTGGAGGCAGGGGATTAGGAGAGAAGAAGCATAGGTAGGTTTGTCAAGTGCTTCCAGGTCTCAAGTGCTGCCCACTGTGAACTTGGATCAAGGCTTCAAGTTGAAGACCTTCCATGGCAGGTTGATCAATCCTGGGAGGGTCCCCCTGGGGTCACTGGGCCCAGCCTTCCTGTACAGATGGAAAATGAAATTGTCTCTCAGAGTGAGAATTGGCACTAAGGTCTTCTGGTTCCTGGCCCCAAACCCTTTCAACTCCCCCGCTGAGAGCTTGGCTTTGCTGAGCAGTGAGGGGCTGTCTGGCTAACCCACTTCTGCTTCTGGGAAGAGTGGAAGGGCCTTCTTCCCACTATCTGCACCTACTGTCCTTGGCAAGATGGCCTCCAAACAGGTTGCAGCTCCCACCCCGCCTCTCCTGAGCCCAGGGGAGATCATCACCTGCTGAGGTGCCACCGGGGACCCCGTGGTTCTCCCTGCCTCTGAATTCCAGTGCTGGGCCACAGCTGCCCAGGTTGTGTGTTAACTGGTCATGTAACCCTCCCTTCTTTACTCTTTGGACTGCATGTCTGGGGGTAGGACAGGCTCTCGCACCTTCTTCCTCAGTCCCTAGCATGGAGCTGGACTTACAGGACCATAATGCCTGAGTGACCCTTTCTCGTTTCTTCCTTGGCAGATTCAGAGCCCAGTACCTTGGACTCCCAGTCTTCGACCTTGTTCCTTTCCTCTGAGGAGCCCGGCCCCTCCACCACCGCCCTGCCTTCCCCCTCCTCCTCCTTCGAGCCCCAGGGGTTTTCTCCCTCCGGGCAGCCTCCTCAGTTCCCCGCAGCCCCTGCGCCCCCTGGCTCTGGTGCCCCCAGGCGCACCAGCCTCTACTCTGTAGTAGCCTCCTCTCCAGAGGCTGCCCCGCGCCTCCTTGACTGGTTGCCCGGCTGCCCCTCGGCCACTCCTCCTGGTGTCCGCGGGGAGGAGCGGGAGTGGCCAGCGCCTGTCCAGGGCCCCGAGAGGGGTCGGGCTCAGCGCCCAGGAGCATCAGCCAGGGAGGAGGGCGCAGAGGATCCGGTGACCGCCCTGCCTCCCGCTGCCCCGCCCGTCACCGCTGCCCCTGCGAGCTTGGAAGCCAATGTTGGGGACATCCTGGTGGAGTTGCGGACCATGAACAGCCATCTGGGCATCATAGCGAAGGCCCTCACCAAACTGGCCTCGTCCCTGGGGCCCCAGCCCCAGCCCCTGCCTGATGGGGCAGATGACAACTAATACAGCCGGCACCTGGCTGTGCATCTAAACTACGCTCAGTAAAGGGGTCTTGGAGGGCACCCGGCATCTGCCTGTCCATCACCCGGCATCCTGTCGGTCACCCATGAGCCCAGCAAACCCAGCAGAAGAGGGAATTACTTTGATCAACCTACTTAAGGGAATGGACCTCCATGTGCTTTTCCATCTGAAATGATGTCACTCCTCACACCTCTCCCATGCGAGGCTTTCTCAGCTCTCACCCTGCCTGCCCCTCACCTCTGGACTCTCCAGGCCCCTCAAATGTCCTTCTCTTGTTCTGGAAAAGGCCTTAAACTCCTGGCAGGAAGAGCGCCCCCAGTCGGGGGTGAGGGCGTGGGAAAGATGCTTAGAGAACCAGCCTGTTAGAGCCCATGCCTATGACTTCTGGGAAGTGTGGAGGAAGGGTGGGTGCACAGCTGGTAACAGAAGCAGCAGGTCATGGCAGCCCCAGCCTTCCTCTCACGAGTTGCCGATGGTGTATCCGATCTCTGGTAATGTTTACATGTTTCTTTAAAAAATTTGGGGAAAATTTTTTTTTTCTTCTCATTATAACCGCATTTCAAGACGTTTGGAAAATAGAGAAGTGAAAAAATTGATGTATCTGGAGAAGGGTGGGGTATTTAAGCCGTTCTTATGAACAAGAAAATATTTTGTGTAATAAAGTTTTTCTATGTACTGCCTGGCAGTGGCCGCTCTCTGCCACATCTCTTTCTTACCAGGGCCTGTTCTTCCTATTCTTAGTTTCTTGTCCAGGCTCCTTTCTCCTTCAGTCTCTGTCCAGCTTTTCCCATGCTTGTGAAGAAGCAGCTTCAAAAGGTTCTCAAGATTCTTCTCTAAAACTCCCTAGCCCAATTAGTTTGGCTCAGTGGATAGATCGTTGATCTGCGGACTGGAGGGTCCCAGGTTCGATTCCCGTCAAGGGTGTGTACCTTGGTTGCAGGCACATCTCCAGTAGGGGGTATAAAGGGTTTGCAGGAGGCAGCTGACTGATGTTTCTCTCTCATCGATGTTTCTAACTTTCTATCCCTCTCCCTTCCTCTCTGTAAAAATCAATAAAATATATTTTAAAAATAAAAATAAAACTCCCTGATATCCCCAATTTGGTAAACTCACCCCTTTTCTCTGGATGGAATCTGAAACCCAGTCAGGAGTGACTGGCATATGGAAGAAGCTGGCATCCCTGGCCTTGGTTCACTAGATACCTCCTTCCCCAATGGTAACAACCAGAAAATGTCTCCAGATCCTACCACTGTTGCCGGGCTCAGACCTGATGGGATTTCAGAAATCTGAAATAACCTGTAGCTTCCAGGATCTGACTTCTCACAACGAGCCAGGGTCCTCTCACCTTCCTATTTGAATTAGAATTTTAATAAAGTCTAATAATTTGTCCAAACTAACATACTGTTTTTTTTTCCAGAAACAAATCTGGAATCAGAAACTACATGGCACAGAGTACAATCCCATCCCTGAGCATTGACAGGCTCCCAGCTAGGGCACTGAGATGGGCTGTTTGGTTTCTGCACGTAGGAACCACCTGAACAGCTTGTTGAGATGCAGATTCTGCCTCAGCGGCTCTGTGGTGGGACATGAGGCTCAGCATTTCCACTCAGCTCCAAGAGGATGCTGATGCTACTGGCCCAAGATATGCTAAGTAACAAGCGAGTAGGGAGGGGTTGTCTGCTGTGGGATTCTTGCTGCTTCCAGTTACCGCTGTTCCCCAGGAAAGCCTCTTGTCTCTGGACCCCATAGTGGCCAAGATGGCTCAACCTCTCACCAAAACTTTCGTGGCAGCTCCTACTGCAGCTCTTTGGGGGAGGTGTTATTTTTTTTATTTTTATTTTTTTAAGCCAGGGTGTATTAGATCTAGCCACCCACTTCTAACGAAGCTACAACAAATCTTAATTGAGTGTCTACACTGCTGTGACCCTGGGGACACGTGGATGAATAGAATAAGGCTTCTTTCTGCCCAAAGCAGAGAGGGGTGATCAAGTTTCAGTGTAGCAACAATTTGAAGAAGTTGGGAAGAAGTAGCAGAGGGTGGCAGAAATGGCAGTCCCAGCGAGGCCAGGCTTCCTAAGGGGTTGGCTTTGGGAGAGCTACTTAACGCTCTCTTCATCTGTGTCCAGTGAGCATGGCAGCCTCTGCTCTGCTAGGGTCTATCAGAACCAGAAATGGAGGTGATGTCTTCCCAATGCCCTTCTATGGTTCGTGACTATTGCTACTTCCCCTCTCCTGGTGCTGGGTCAGAAGGCCCCGGGGGAGTGAGAGTCACATGCTCAGCTCTGAGCTGCTCTTCTGTCTCTGAAGGACAAAGCATTCCCGGTTTTTTTTTCTTTTTCTTTCTTTCTTTTTTTTTTTTTTTTCAGGAAGAGAATCCACAGCCCACAGTCACTGGCCTTCATTCTGCTTTTTAGCAGAAGAAACAGCTACATTGGTAACAGGGAGCATCAGCAGCAGTTTCCACTCCTGGCTCATTCACACAGCTTTTTGTTCTCATTTTAGTGGGCTTCTTTTGTATTAAATTGAAAATAAAAATGCTGAGAGTAAGTCTGTCAGGAACAAAGAGAGGCTGACATATAAATCCTACATTCAGAACCAGTGACTGAATCCTCCTATGGTCAGTATCCCACTGTGTGTATTTATGTGAGATTCAGACTGAGAAGATCAGAGGAGAAAGCTGATATAATGCTCATTCCATCCAGGAGAGCAGAGCGAGGTCTGAACTCCTGTACTGGGTGAGTAGGGTCTTAGACACTGGACCTGGGCTGGGTTTTTGGAGATGGGGCTGAAGGAGATGGTAGGAGCAGGACTGGCCTTTACCTTGCAGAAGGTACAGCCAGGGGAAACCTGCCAGTGCCCAGGAGCTTGGAGGAGAATGGAATTGAGTTAAAAAAATAATAAAAATTTGTAGGGGCTTGGCAGAAAAAAAGGAACATTAGTTTTGTAAAGTTTAGATTGAAACGTCCCTCTGAATGATGCTAAACTGTCCTGATCTGTGTTTTTTCCAAGACTTAGCGAGTTGTTAGGGTTGGCACAGCATAAGACAAGCACACAATGTTTCAACGTGGCAAGCTGAACATCGGCACAAGTCCAATGACAGAGAATGGCACACCTAAACCAAGGGAGAACTTAACAGCAGTTTCAGCAGTTCATCTTTGTGAGGTAGTGAGGGGCCTGTTTCTGAAGGCATTCAAGCAGAGACCAGATGGGGAGCTACTGATGCTGCTGCAGAAGGGATTCCACACTGGATGGAGCAGTGATTTAAGGACCCTTTCCCTCTCACTTTGAGGTAATCCTTGGCTTCTCTATCTCTCATATCCACATTAATCCAACAGCAGATCACATTGGTTCTATCTTCTAAAGAGTTCCATTATCCAACCACTTCTCACCACATCCTTTGCTACTGTCTAGTCTAAGCCACTATCCTCTCTTACTTGAGTTACTGCAATAGCTTCCCAGCTAGCCTCCCTGCTCCTGCCATATTCTCATAGAGCAGCCAGAGTGGTCTTTTAAAATATTTATAATTAGCTTTGTCCTGTGCATAAGACTCTCTAGTAGCTTCTACCTCATTCACAGTAAGAGCCAGCATTTTACATAATCTGGTCTCCTATTATCTGCCTGATCTCATTTCTTAACACTTTTCTCCACTCAGGTCACACAAGCCTCCTCACTGCTTCCCTCCTGCGCCTGGCATATTCCTACCTCAGGGCCTCTGTGCTGGCTATTTCTGTAGTCTAGCCTACTCTTCCCGTAGGTGCATTACATGGCTTGCTCCCTTACCTCCTTCAGGCCTTCACTCAAACATCAACATTCTTTAAACAGTTGTAACTCCTTCCCTAATCCTAACCTACTTTCCCCGGGGTGTCCTGACCCAGCACCAGGAGTGGGGAGGGGTTACAAATGTTTAATTTCTTAGATGCATTTCTTACCCTCCTTTCTTACTTTTTTGCCTCCCACTAATCACCTCCCACACACTATGTGTCTTACTTTATTTTTTTTAACTGGACTATCAGCTCCATGAGGGAAGGAATTTTAGTCTGTTTTGTTCACTGCTGCAATCCCAGCATACTGCCTTTCACAATAAAACTGTATTTTGTAAAAGGGACACATCAATTGTAACAATTAAGACAATAAGAGGAGAACAAAGAAGACTATAAAACCCATCCAAAATTCCACGCCCAAGACATATTTGGCAATTACTATTTGAAACATCTGTCTGCACAAATGCATCCATGTGTGTGCAGTTCTGCTTAACTGTGATCATATTATGTCTGCTGTTCTATAGCCCGTTTTGCATTTTAACTTGATAATAGATTTGCCCATGTTAGATATGAAGCAAAATTTACATAACCAATTTTCTCTTTATGCTTCCAATTTTTTACGATGATAAGCAAGGCTGTAATGACTATTTCTGGGCATGCATGTTTTTCTCTTCTGTAGTTATGTTTTAAGGTAAATTCCTAGAGGTGTGATTACTGGGTCGGAGGGCATGCTTCTTGTTTTAGGTTGCTGCTGTGGCTGCATTAGGTTCAGAAAGGGGAAGTGAATGAACGGTAGGAGAAGCACAGGGGCCTCGGGTGGTTCCATTGAAGAACTTGGAAAAGGGGAAATAAAAACAAGCTTGCCTTCTGAAAGTTAAACTTTAAACCAGCACATAGTGGGCCAGATCAGAGAGGCGCAAAGCCACCAGGAACAGTGAATCCTGGATGATTACTCAAATGGTCTATTAGTCTGGGTTGGCCAGGACATAGAGCCCCCCAGTCTTTCATATAGAGGGGATGTCACTGAGCAGTTGGAAGCTGGGGGAACATGGAGAGAGGTTTGGAACCCCAAAACGAGTAACTGTGGGGAAGTGCTCCCAGCCAGGGGCTGCAGGAGCCAAGGGGCACAGGACAGGTGACTCCAAAGCCCTGCCTCAGAGATGAGTTGCTTCAGTAGGAACCCAGGAGCAACGCTGCCAGGCCACAGCCCCTGCCACTGAAGACAATGCCCCATCACCCTCACAGGTCACCAGCGCTGTTGCTGCCATCTGGGACCCCACCAGAGATCTAGCTGCAAGCCTGTTGGAGGGAATGTGGGAAGTGCAGTTTTGTGGGATCCTGGCCCCTGTGACACAGAACAGAGCGAAGAAGGGTAGGATCACAGCTGACAGCGAATAGGCAAATGACGAGTGGCAGCAGCGACTTGAGTCAAAGCAGTGGTCCATCTAAAGATAGCAGCTGTCTGTCAGAGAGCAGGCTTGGCCAGCCATGAGCACACTGAGCAGCAGACGTGTGGGCAGTCCTCACAGCTGCAGAGGATGGCTCGACTCTCTGGGTCCTGCCACAGGTGGGCTGGGGCACCTGGCTTTCTCATCTGCCTGGCAATAGCAGACTGTCCCCGAGGGATGCCTCCACTGCAGAGTGCTCACGGGTTGGCTTTCTAAGCCTTTCTGGTGGGCTGTTAGGCACTGGATAAGAAAAGGTTAACGGGTGTGTGTCACACTGGGAGACAGGAAGCCAGCCCTGAGACTTGCCGTTAGCCATGCCCATTAACTAAAGAACATCTGCACTAACATCTCTCAGACTTCTGTGAGGTGTCTGGCCCTGTGCTGTGTGCTCCATATACAGGTTCTCCTTTACTTCTCACAGTAACTCTGTAGGCAAGGTTGGGAACAAGGACTTATAAGCCCATTTCCTTGACCAAAAATTGAGACACAAAAGGATCCTGTGATTTGCGCATGGCCGCACAGCTGCTAATCGACAGAGCCTGGAATTGTCTGTCTCCAAGGCTCTGGCTGTGTCACTCTCTTGGGCTGCCTCTCACGGAGGACTTCTCCCTCTCAGAAGTAGGTCAGAGACCTGGGGCCGGCCAGCTGCCTTAGGCTGGTGGTTTTCCCGGGTGGCAGCAGCGATTCTCTGTGGAAGTAGCAGGTCTCTGAAAAGTGAGAAAATGCCAGCAAACTGGAACGGTAAACTGGAAAACAGGGGACCTTGTATACCCACTCCCAGCCTCTCCCACAAAGGGCCAGAACACCAATAAAGTTGTGCATTTGGGGTGGGGGAGAGAAGGAGACCATGGAGGAAAAGGCAAGGTACAGGGAAGAGTGGATAAGGAGAGAGGCCAGGAGGGTTGTGCCAACCTGGTGCCTCCAAAGTACTAATAACCCCCGAGTTCTTTAAGGTCAGCGTCATTAACCACATTGCATGTACAAGTGACTTGGCCATAATTGTACTCCCCTCTCCCCCACCCCCCCCCCACCCCGCTCTTGCTCCTTAGTCCCTTGGCTACCTGACTTAAACAACCAGCTCTGTTTAGAGAACCAGAATATGCTAGAATTTCTGCAGTTTCTGTGGCACCTGCATTAGGACCCCGAATCCCGGAGGTATTTGCTAAGCCTTCTCTAAAGCAGGAGCCCAGCAAGCAGTGAGCATGCTGACTCCACCTTGGCTTTCATGGGTGAGGCTGGCCCAAACCATCTCCACAAAGCCAATGTGCAAAGCCTCTGATGAGGGGCCACCAGGGGCATCTTCCAAGGCTCTCGGCTCTAGCTTTTATCTTCAAAACACACCAAGTGCTGTTTCTATTGCCCACATGCTCTCTGACCCAGTCATCTCTTCCAGAGGAGCAGGCCTGAATCCTGTTTACCCTGTCCCTGTCCCTGCTATGCCAACACCATTCCTGCACGGAGCTGGTGCTGAGTAAATGTTGATGGAGGAAGCAGCCCCCGGGGTCTGCCTGGCAGCGGTGGGCTCCACCTCTCACTTCCTGAGGGCTGCCTGGCTGCCTGCATGGAGATCAAGATCCGCCGTCAACCAGTCTGGCGCTGGCTGGAAGGGAAGGTCATGATGACCTGCCTCCACCGCTGCCCTTTCCAGGCCTCGCCTGTGCTTGTTTTCTGGGAGCCTCCGTGTCTGCCCACAATGGCATGGTTCGCTCAGCTGCCCTGATTCTTGGCGTGGCCCAGGCTGCATCCCTTGTTTCCATGGTGAGCAGGCCAGGGATGGCAGGCGCCCCCAGACTGAGCATACCTCCCATGTCTCCCCAGGCAGGGTTTGCACCCAGCGGCTCTGGGGTTTTCTGATGGGGTAGTCACCTCAAACTAGGCGGTGCTTTGAGCTGGAATGAACAGATATAACAGACTTTATCCACTCATCTCTTTTACATCCCACTTAGTTCCAAAAACTGTTAGAGATGGAATTTCACATGTAGGAGGGCGCTGGCATCATTTGGCCTGACCCCCTACACTGTGCCACCCTACAGGAGGGTTACCCAGGTCGAGGAGCCTGCTCAGGGGCACCGGAGAGATGGGAGCTAAGCTGGTTTGGGAACTCAGGTGTCTTGAGTCCTGTTTTTTTCCAACCGCAGCATGCCCTGGCTCCCTTTGTGTGAATGTTTCCACTGAGAATAGGACTACCTGACTCAAACAACTGTCAGTCCACCTCCGTGGAGACAGCCTGTGCCCCTGACAGAGAACACACACACTCAACATGTGCGCTCACATGGAGGATGTCTCAAAACTTTTTAATGAAAACAATTTTTTTAATAGTTTTCTAAACTGAGTCTGCAGACTATGGCCCATAACCTGGTCTTATTCAGCATGTGAACTAAGAAGGCCTTTAACATTTTTAAATCACCATGAAAACATGACAAAGACTGTATGTTATCTGCAAAGCCAACAGTATTTACTGTCTGACCCTTTGCAGAAAAAGGTTGCCTCTCCTTGGTCTCCATGATCCTTTATTGTTCACCCAGCAGTGACAGTAACCTATCTTCCCAGGATACTGAAAACACCTCTTTCTGCTTAGATCTGGGCCTCTTTCTAGAGATCTGACGCAGGAATTCAGACTTCCCAACTTTCATCCTTCATCCAGCAAATGCTCGTGACATTTCTGAGTGCTGTCTCTTCTCTGGATAAATCATGTGGTGAATTCTTTGTCAGGAGACTTTCAAAGGTGAATTGGGGGGTTGAGTTTGGTGATGGACTTTTGTTGCTGGGACCCACGTGGGGCAGGGAAGTCAGGCACCACAGCCTAGAGGCACCCGTAAATGACCTGGTCGTGGCTGACTGGAGGTGGGGGCTGTGGACAAACTGCCAAAAGAGTGACATGGGAACTTTCTTTCCCGTCAAAGACGCTTCTGATCTGAGTGCCTCTATTTCCTCCCCATCACACAGGCTTCTCAACTAGTGCCTGTCTGTCCAGGCTGCTCATTTCTTTATAGTTACTGAACCAGAATAACCACAAGTAGAGCCGGAAGCACACGATAACCCGCTGAACTCTGCATGGCCTTGGCCCGGCTTCTCCAGATGCACATTCAGAGGCTGCCCTGGAGGGGCAGCCAAGGAGCGCCCAGCAGTGTCTGAAGCTCCAGCCGCTGCTGGTTACTTCAACAGTCTAAGAGAAGAGGGGGGAAAAATGACGGGCAGATGGAACCAGGAACGTTCAAAACTGTCGGAGCCGTTCACAGTTGTTAAAGATTTACGGGCAGGCAGCTTGGAGTTTAAACACGAGATGACACCAGAAGCCTTTAATGTACAGCCGAGCTTTAAGCATGATCTGGGAGGAGAAAACGGTCTGTGAACTCCCTCTCTGAGATCTTAGAAGTTCTGTTCTATTGTCTGCAGGTTGGGCTGCAGCCACGGTGCACTTCATGGGCTCATAAATATAACATTATTAGACAAAAAAAAAAAAAAACAATCCTTCTCCAACTGATTAGGCCCAGATTGGTCAACCCATAAATCATTGCTGAACAAGAACTATAAAGTTGTGAATCAATGTGTCTCTCCCAGATCACCAAATAGGAATGAAAAAGCTGGAATTAAGTAGCTGGAGTTCTTCCAAGATCCTTCTTTTCATCCCCGCCTCCCGCCAGCTCCATATCCTAGTGCGCTAATTTTAAAAGGCCTTTTCTTTTCTTTCCTTTCCTTTTCTTTTCTTTTCTTTTCTTTTCCTTTCTTTTCTTTTCTCTCCTCCTCCTCCTCCTCCTCCTCCTTCTTCTTCTCCTCCTCCTCCTCCTCCTCCTCCTCCTCCTCCTCCTCCTCCTCTTCCTCCTCCTTCTACTTCTTTTTTTTTTATTGCTCCTGGGCCTGCCTATGGACAGCATTTAGGTGCAGGAAATTTGTGTTAGAAGCAAAGCTGGGGAAACAAGAGGCCTGCCTGTTACATTTCCGGTCAGGACTGATCTGCAGCCCCATCATGTCTCCCTGGTGTGGGTGGGGGTCTCTCCACCTGCAGCTGAGAGGTGATGGCATTTGTCACCAGTGTCCTGAAGACAGGGAGGCAACAAGATGCTCCATGTGTAACTGGCGTATAATGGGTGATCAGGTCCTATTTAGTCAATGAATGGATGTTGAGACCCAATTTATTTAAGGACACTGAGCCCTACATTGAATTACTAAATGCAATCATTCCTTCTCTTAGAACAGCACATCCAGTTCAAAAATGCCATCTGCTGTTCCTGTTGGACGTGGCCACCTGTTGTGGAGCTAGGAACCAAGGTTGTCTACTGTGAATGCCCACACGTGCTTGAAGAGCATTCTGTGCCCCGGGTCCTCTGGGTCCTGAAGCAAAGCTTGTTTTCTGAATCTCCTACTGGGTCCTTCTCAGTACTCTCTCCCCCCTCTCTTTGACAGCCCCATTTTGGGGACACTCCATGTACCTCCTTTCTCCCACTCTCCAATGGCTTATCATCCTACTCTCCTGGGTTGGAATCTCTTACTACTCCCCAATCATCTCAACACACAGCTGGCCTGCCATCTCCCATTTAGGATGGGAACATGCGCATGGTCCCATACAAATTCCTTGAGCTGGTGACTTCAGGGTTTTCTCTAAACATGGACTCTGACTCACCCAGTTCCACCTGCTTTTTCGGGGAAATTGAGGTCCTGAGAGGAGGACTCACTTATTAAAGAGGAACTCAGGCTTCTTGCAACCCGTTTTTCTTCCTCCCAGTGTGAGCCTTGTGCTGACTGCATTCTTGTTCATCTCCCATAAAGAAGGAAGGCCCTCCTCAGGTTCCCCTGAAGCTGATCTTCAAGCCCCATTGCTGTGCACTTGGCTGTTTCCTTTCATTTTCTCTCCTTGCTGTGACTTATATGACCATGAGCAGACAAGCCCAAGACCCTAGAGGAAACATCCTCCCTCCAGTGTGTGCCTCTAGGAAGAAGGAGGCTGAGTGACAGTGTGACTTGAATGAGCTCCATGTTGGTGTATTCACACCAGTGGTCAGAGAAACCCTACAGGATGTGACCAGGGAAATGGATTCTGTGAGGATAGCTAACTCTGTACAACCCTCCGCACAATAGCAGCACTGTGAGAAAAGGCGGCTTAAAAATGGCCTTAGTTTTATGTTAGTTCCAAGTTTAGGTGAAGAGCCAAGTTCAAGTGAAGGGTCATTTCTGCAGCTGAAAGATTCATATTCTTCCTCCTCACCCTGATGCAGCCTTTGCCACCCTGGTTCTTCTAACTCTTAAAAATTCTGACATTGTCTCTCTATTTTCTGGGAAGACATTCAATGCCCCAAATAAGGAATACTATGATCGAGCTGCTTGGACATAACTCTTTTTTTTTTTCTTCAGCAGACCTGTGAGTGAGTGTGAATGTAACAAACCCCACCCACTAGAGAAACATTTTTAGCCATTTAATGCTTCTTTGAGCTCATAGATCTGAGGGCACATGGAGAGGGGACCCTAACACTTCATCCTCCTGTATCCATGCCCTTTGCAATAACCCTGTATTGTCCCTTCCATAGTTGTCCAGTCAAAGCCAGTCTAGATCAGCTAAAAGCCAGTCAGCCCCAGACATGTAAGACATAGAGCCACATAGCTGACTTCCAGCTGACTTCAGGTGTTTATTGTTGCATGTCACTGAGGTTTGCTGATAGTAAGACAGCATTGTTATGGGAGTAGATGATTGATATGGAAAATAATGCCATATACTTTTTATTATGCCTTTATTCCTTGTCTCAATCAACTGGTCAGATACACTATATGGTCTACATTCTTAGGTGCCTATGCAATATCCATCCTTCTTCCCTTCTTCTTCTTTTTTTTTAATTCTTACCTTTTATTGATTTTAGAGAGAGGGAGGGAGAGAGAAAAACATTGATCAGATGCCTCCCATACACATCCTGACTGGGGATCCAACCAACAACTTAGGTATATGCCCTTACTGGCAATTGAACCGCAACCTTTTGGTGTATGAGATGATGCTCCAACAACTGAGCCACCTGGCCAGAGAACCATTTTTCCATTTTTGCTACTTACAGAACCATGTGCCCAGCTGAAAATCTATATTTCCCAGCTTCCCTTGCAGAAAAGGGTTGTCATGAAACAGTCCTTTGGCCAATGAGAAGCCAATACACTGAGTGGAGTTTCCTGAAGAGGAGTAGGGACTCCCTTCCCCCCTGTACTTCTTCCTTCCTGGAATGAGACTGCAATACCAGAGGCTGTTACTCTGAGGTGACAGAAGAAGCTAAGAATGACTGAGAGAAAAGACAGAAAGAGCTTGGGCCTCTGATAGTATGGCCATAATACTAGCACTGTGCCAATCCCAGAAAGCTTTATTTGTGGACTTCCAGTTACAAGAGAAAAAATAAGACTTCTAAATTATTTATGCTACTTGTAACTTAGTGTATTCTTAATAGCAAACTCTATCTCCCACTTTATCCTCATTCGCAGAAAGTGCTTAGAACAAACAAATTAAGGCACATTCTAAAGCTAACAGAAAATATGAGTGCTAATTACTATAGAGCTTCATTAATTATACACATAAAACAACAACAACCTCTTTGCATTTATATTTGTTAATAATTTTCAAAATTCATGATGTTTTCATTTAATCCTTCTTAATATACTTGAGATTAGTATACCATGTCCATTTTATGCTAGGGGAAACTGCGCATGGAGAAGTTGAGTTCTCCAAAGTAAAACACCTGTTAGTAAAAAAAACTGGAGAAATACCTGAAAATAGAATCCCAGGCTTTCTGAGGAAGGATAGTAGACCAAACTCGAGAGATTTAATTTATGTATCTTGAGCTTCAACTGGACTCCATTTAGGAAGATCAAAGGCACTAAATTCTTTTAACTCTGCATGGACCATCCCAGAATGAAAGTCATTAAAGTCCAAGACAGTCTCATTTATAGGAAGCAAGAAAGAAGAAAGGGCAACTTGTTGCCTTTTGTGTCCATAACATTATTTTTTTTTCTTCTCTGCTCTACAGTGCAGTAGTGTTAATTGGTTGTGGATCTGCTTCCTAGAGCTTTTTGGTGAGTCCCTTAAGAGTAGGACTAGGTGTTCTTTCTTTATGCATCTGTGGCAGGACCTCTGGGTAGAATTGTGCAGGCTGGTCATAGCACAAGGGTGCCTGGCTGAGGAGTGACTAAATTACACATTCAGCAGGCTGTGGGGTTCAATGGGATTGTCATATACTGAGAAAAAGTACTTTTTTAAATTTTGCACACAGGTGCTCTATGGAATTTATGCTACTTGTAACTTAGTGTAATTCTTAATATACCTGAACATAGTATAAGGTGCTTATTTGATAAATGAATGTCCCCCAGTTGATTGCTTCTCTCTGAAGGTCATTTTGATCAGTATTACCAGCGATAAAGTATTTCAAGGATAGGAGTTGGCGAGTGCAACAGATGCTTTAGATTTTTCATCCACAAGTTGCTATAAATACAGAAATAGAGCAGCAGTTTCAAGGTTCAGAGAGTAGAGTAAAAAATAAATAAATAGCCATCTTTCTTAAACATGTAATATGTGTCAGATATAAAGGTAGGTTCTATTAACACTCTCATTTTAAAGATGAGGAAACTGGGGTTCTGCAAAGTTAAGCAAACTACTCATACAACTAGTAAGCAACAAAGCTTGAATTTGAATCCAGGCTTGTCTGATTTCAGGATCTTTGTACTTTGTCCTGCATTTTCCTAACCATGTGAATTCTTTGTCAAATAGTGCAGGTGTAGCAAAGTCAGTGGTATTTGCAATTAGTCCATGGGCTTCCCTAAATTTCCCACCCTTGCTTACAATAGATTGGACCAAATGATTGGGTTCTACTTATGGGAGGTAAGCAGAAGTGATGTATAACCAACTATAGGCATGACCTCTAATAATATCCTGGGGGAATCAATATCCCTCTCTTCTATCATAGTGACCCTGGAAGCCACATGTTGATATATTAGCATCTCAAGATGAAGGGAGCCTGGGTCCCAGAATCACTGTATGGAGAGAACTGCCTTCAAGAGCCACCCAATCCACATCTGACCTTGTATAAACAAGAAATGACTTTTTGTTATGTTCTTGGAGCACAGTGTAGCTGAAGCTAACTAATATAGCAGAAATAGGAATTATTTTACACATTTATTTTATATAATTGTTTATATTGCACAAAATATTTTCTTGATCCTCATACTAACTTTGAGAGATCAGTAGGGATCATAAGGCCCCATTTTATAGGCCAGGAAACTGAGGCTTAGAAAAGTGAAATGATTTGCTCAAGACCACACAGTTGGTAGGTGGTCAAACCAAGGTTAGGCCCTTGGTATTTTCCCCACACTTTGCAATTTTATAACTTCCTAGCTTGATATTATAAAAGCAAGCAATAACCTCAGAGGGAATGAGGGTCCCACTGTATAGAGTTCTGCAGATTAAATTAAACACCTTGAAGGACTAAAAGGCTAGGTAGCCAGTACAGACAGGTGTAGTACATTCCAATGGCTCATATTCTTAAGTCAACAAGCTGCAGGCGTCCTGTGGCTGCTCAGACTCCTGGGTGGTCCTGGAGGGGAGTCCGGAGCCTAGCTCTTAAGCAGTCCAGTATGCAGATCTCCAATATGAATTGCAGGCTTGAATTAAAGAGAAAAAGTTGAAAATCCTCAGTATCTCCAGGAAAACTTGATCATGTGTGTGTGTGTGTGTGTGTGGTGTGTGTGTGTGTGTGTGTGGTGTGTGTGTGTGTGTGTGTGTGTGGTGTGTGTGTGTGTGTGTGTGTGTGTGTGTGTGAGAGAGAGAGAGAGAGAGAGAGAGAGAGAGAGAGGTGAAACTCAGAAAGATTAATTTATTCTAAGGTAATATCAGGGTTCTACCTCTGAGGATAAAATCTGACATTTATTGAGCACATACTATGTGTATTATCTCACTCAATCCTACAATGGCCCTCCAAAGGTGGTGCTATGGTGCCTAATCTACAATGAGGAATTTGAAGAATGAGAGCTTAAAAACTTGTTCTAGGATACTCAGCTAGGAGGGCTCACAGGGAAGCTCTATAAAGCCAATGTAGGAGTTCTCAACAAAGACAAAAAAGGAAAGGGATAAGAGTAAAAGCACTCAGTTTCCCCGTCCTATACAAATATCCAAGTAACCCTTAGGTCATTAGCCATAGTCAATTTAATACTCTTTAAAATCTATTGGAGTCTGATCTTACCTCTTCTCAATGGAAGAGGATCCACAATCTATGTTGTCTCTTTCATAGGAAGTATAGCTTACATTTAGTTGACCTGTGTACTAAGAAGAGGGCTGGAATATCCTTGTTCAGGTGACCTCTTAATGACTTTGTAAACACTGATCTTGTATCCATGTTCAGTCTCTTTTGCTGCCTCAAGTCTTCAAACCTTTGTCTCTCTCTCTCTCTCTAGGTCAAGCTCCTGGGATTTTTAGCCCAGAGACTTGATGAGCTGTCAATAGCTTGAATGTGATGATGACTAAGTCACTTCCATTGTGGTTATTTGGCATCCTCCGTTCCTTGCTGTGGTTGAGTCTTCGTTTAGCACTCTAGCTTGTGAAGCTCAGGCTATTGAGACAGAGGTCCATCCTCAAACTGAGAGTTTCCCTGTGGGGCATCCAGCTCCCAACTCCAGGGCACCATTCAGCAATCAACTTTGCTCTCTGTGTAAAAGTCTCTTTAGAATTGAACATTGAGACAAGACCTTAACCCTGTTCTTAACTCATTCATTCATTCATTCATTCATCATGCATGCATACATTCATTCATCATGCATGCATACATTCATTCATGAATATTATGAAGCACTAGCTACTATGAATATTATTAGCACTATCACCATGTTCTGTATCTTAGAATCTCTATTGATCTCTGAGGATAGAGAAGTGAATATGTCAGGTCTGTTCCAGCTGAAAAGGACATACATCCAGACTCAAGCCACTTTGTAAACTCAAGAATCACTGTTGACTCTTCCTCTCCCTTAACCCCCACATTGCAGTCAAACATCAAGTCTTATCAATCGTGCCTTTGAAATATTCATCACAGTCATCTCTACTTCAGCATGCTAGCCACCGCTCTCCTAGTTTAGGCCTTTCATACTTCCTTTGTTGAGTGTTGCAATTCTCTTGTAACTACTCTGTCTGACCTGTTCTTATCTTCCTTAACCACTCTTCCTCAATATAGCACAAATGATTTGCCTAAAATACATATCTAAATGAGTCACTCACTCAAAGTTTCAAGTGTTCCCTTATGTCCACTTAACTTCAAGTACAAAGTCCTAAGTGCCCTGGCTTACACTTGCTATTCCAGTTTTGTCCTTTTGTGGATGCTCCTGACCACCAGACTGATTATCCAGACCTTTGGTATGGGCTGGCCTCCAATTCTCCTGGTGGGCACATGTTTTGACTCTCACCCAAACCCACTGCCTCTCTGCCTTTGGTCCCTGCTCCCTGCCTCTTTTGTAACTCCTGTATCTGGATAACTCCTATTCATTCTTCAAGGCTTATCTTTGGGCTCAAAAGCTCTTATTAATCCCCAGTCTCTCCTTAACAAATTCCTCTGCTAAGCAGGCCCAGCCTGTCTCTTGCACGTCTCCATCATTGCTCTTAACTGATGGTTTCCTTTAGCATCTTTTTGCTCCACTAGATGCTGGATTCCCAGGGCACACACAGTAGGCTCCCAAGAAACTAATTGAATGAATCAACAAATAATTTCAATGCAATGGAAAACAAGGCATCCTCAGGGACTGACTGACTCCCACTGGGGAATCTGGAAGTGGCTTTAAACAAAAGATATGGGGCTGTATGTAGAAGGGAGCATAGGAGCTTGTGGGAGGGGCATAGGGAGGGTATACCCTTAATGACCCACTAGCAAAAATTTTGCTTCCTGTTTCTGTGACTTTATGCTCTGCTGGCCTAGTGGTCTTAGTTCCAGAGGGAGGAATGCTTTCACCAGGATACAATAATGATTTCATTGAACTGAAAGTTAAGACTGCCACTTAGCCACTTTTTGCTCCTCAACCGCGGAACCATCATGCAAAGAGGGGAGTGACTGTGCCGAGTGATCCTGATGACCAAGGGGAAATTGGACTGCGACCCCATAGTGAAGGGAAGGAAGACAATATGGAACATAGGAGATCTCTTGGGGCATGTCTTGGTATCACCATGTTCTGTGATTAAGACCAATAGGAAACAGAAGGACTCCTACTGGCCCAGATCCTTCAGGAGGAAGGCTTGAGGTG
Organism: Lasiurus cinereus; assembly: GCA_011751065.1. NCBI lineage: Eukaryota > Metazoa > Chordata > Mammalia > Chiroptera > Vespertilionidae > Lasiurus > Lasiurus cinereus. The sequence continues at coordinate 78,007,613 of JAAGEH010000018.1, read as the reverse complement.
CTCTACCAGGTACAGAACCACAACTAGTGAGGTGCTTGCTGAAGGCACAGGGAATATAGAATGGGGAATGGAAGAAGGTAGTTAGTAATACCAGCAACCACCCAGAGACCAGTTACAGGAACGAAGACTGTAATTGTCATGAGACTTCCTCCTCATTTTGTTATGAATATGTGTGTGTGTGTGACACATAAAATTAACTGTCACAGCTCCTCTCATGTTTGTCTTCCTCAGAAGAACATAGCAGGCCCCAGGCCCCCAGACAGTCCTCCCTGGGCTCATCTGATTTATGTCTCCCTGTGTGGGCAAGAGCTTAGTGATTTCAAAGAAATTGTTGGCAACAGCCTTCGAGAAAAGCGTACTGAGAATTTACCAGAGTGAGAGGCTGCGTAAAATGGTGAGTCAGCGACAGACTTGACCCTTAAGTGGTTTTACAGTCTAGTAGCAAAGCAAATATAGGTGTTGTTTTGTTTTTGTGTTTTTTTTTTTGTTTGCTATTTTACAGTTATGTTGGTCTGTATCAGTACAATGTTCATGCACAGGTACAGTGAAGGCAGGCACACCTCACACACACTAGTGTGTGGTCAGAGTGCTCTGCTCATCAATGCCTGTGGCTACCAGTGACCAAAGCTGGTTAAGCAAAGGCTCCTTTGCCAGCTGGGCAGCATCCAGGAGAATAGGGCCCTTTTGGGCTCAGAAGCCTGAGATGTGGACCACCAGAGCTGCCATAACCCCACTGCCACCCTCCCTGGCCCCTCTTCTCCTGTGTTCTTTTGGTTGCTTTATTTTGTCCCCCAGGTAATCCATGCTGATGGCTCTGCAGCCCAGGAGGCAGAATGGTGCTCTCCGATAGGTGGAATTTCAATCCTAGCTTTTTGGGGCTGGTCAACCCCAAATCACTGTACACTACTGGCAAAGTGCCTCAAGAAATCACCACGGATAATTCAGTAGTGTGCCTCAAGAAGGCTTAAAGTGTGTGCGCATTTCTAGACATACATTGGAATACTACTCAGCAACAAAAAGAGTGGACTATCAATGCCTATAATAATGTGAGTGAATCTCAAAATAATGATGCTAAGTCAAAGAAGTCAGAGGGAAAAGAGTGTATACTGCAGGAGCCCATTCACACAAAACTCTAGACAATGCTAACTGATCTATAGTGACAGAAAGCAGACCCATAGCTGGTTGGAAGGCAGGGAGCAGAGATAAGGAGATGAGGAAGGAGTGCAGGAACTTATGAGGGTAATGGTCGTCCATGATCTTGATTGTGGCAATGGTGCCACGTGTGTGTATGTATGTCAGAAATGATGAAATTTGGCACCTTAAATATGTGCAATTTGTTGCATGTCAATTATACTTTAATGGAGCTGTTTAAATTTTTTTAAAAATGTGAGTATATTTTTACCCAATAATTCCATTCTGGTCACTCTCCTAAGGGAATAATTGAGGTGCTCAATTTCTGTTCAAGATCTTTAGCACATTGTTTAGAATAGTGAAAAAGTTCAATAAGAGGGCATAGTTTAAAAAGTTAATGCTTAAATAAATTCCAGATGATGATGGAATATGCTGTGTATGCTTTTAACACACGCTTATTTACTGTGATGACGAAAATGTTTGCCATGTAGTGTTTGGTGAAAAACTCATTTACAAAGCAGTACAAACCTTATGAGATGAAGATGTTACAAAGTAGAGATATGTATAGAAGAAAGACTAGAGGGTTTGTACAAAATACCTCAAATAATCATTTCTGGCTAATGGTGGGGTCACGGGTAATTTAAGTTTTCTTTTTAGTGCTTATAATGAATTATTCAAATTTTCTACTTTTGAAATGTATCACCTTTTAAGGTAGAGAACAACCTACAGCATTAAAAGGTGTGTGTGTGTGTGTGTGTGTGTGTGTGTGTGTGTGTGTGTCGGTGCCTCAGTCGCTCTGTTCTCTGCGGAGGCTGCAGGAGAAGGTCCTGCTCCTCTGGTCTCTCTTCTCCCATTGGCAAATAGGTGCAGTCCCTTGACTACTGTGAACTCCAGAGAGCTTGGGAGCACCCGCGGCTTGGGAATCCCAGTCCTTCTGGGGGCCCTGGCACTTGTCCCCCTCCTGGTTAGCCTGCACAAGAGGCCACTTGCTCTCTGCGCTGTAAATAGCAGTAGCTGAGCAAGAATGATTGTGGTCAGTTCATGGCAGAACCTAAGTGTCAGGGAAGGAGGCAGAACTTGGCCTTCCCAGCTCCGTTTTCTCTAAGTGTGGTTTTTAGAAACACTCAGGGAGCAAAGTGGTCACCACTGCCCAGGCCAGAGGTCAATTACCTTCCAGTAAATACTATAGCCACAGGGTGGGGAGGCTGAGTGCAGTTTGGGTGTGTAGGCCAGCTGCCTTTCCTGACCTCCTTCATTTTCTTCCCCAGCAGCAGAAGCTGAGGAGGACTGTGAGAGGTACTTTTATCTTTCCACCTAGAGCTGGCTGGCTTCATGAATCTGGTGTGCTGCTCTCTGGGTTGTGAGCTGGCCCTGATCTGAACCAACAACTGAAGTCTAATGCAAAAGATCTGATGCACTTTGCAAACATAGTTGTTTGTACTCCAAGGATAGCAGGGTTGGAAGGGCTGAGTGGCCGTGACTCAGGCAGCTGCAACTGAGAGATTATTGCTGATTGAACAATGGATGAATCAAGACCAGAAGCTTCTGTGGCTTGAAAACTAGGTTTGTTTAACTGGGAGAAGAGGCTTGGGATATACCGTGGGTGGCCTTGAATATGTGGAGGGATAGTAACATGACGGATGGACTGCCTAATCTCTGAGAGGCTCAATTTGCTCATCTATAAAATGGGATGTGAATACCCATCTTGTAGAACTCATTCATTCATTTATTCATTCTCTAAACATTGATTGAACAACTACTCTGTGCCAGGGGCTGAAAACACAGCAAATTGATTAGACATGACTTCTAGTTCCTTATGGTTCTTTCCTGTTAGTTGCTGAGATGTTGGGAGGTTATTTATATCTATGACCATGTTGACTAACATGATGCCCAAGAAGTACTACTGTTGTCACTGAGGCAAGGTCCTGCAAGGGTAATGCTGGAGCCAAGTCACTGGATCTGTGGCCACAAGGCAGAAGCCTAGATACCAGCTCTGGTGCACTGACCAGAACTAAGGGACTTTCAGAAGCCAGTAAAGGTTTAGCTAGAGGTAAAGAAATGTGTGGGATCCAGGCTGCCATTGGAAACAGGTTTTAATTGGCTGCTGGAAACAATTCTTCTGAATATATGCTATTCATGTGGCTAGATGTTCATTTTGTATATAATTCACTTATTTTAAAATCATCTATTTAGTTACAAAGCCTGTGTTCAGTTCTAGGCACTGTGCTTAGGAAGAGACTAAGAAATCCTGGCACATGGCACTCCAGGATCTTGCAGTCTAGTGGGAAGAAAAAGAAATGCACATAAACAAGGCCAGTGGTAGCCCAAAGGGCCAGCTGAGTGACACAGGTCAGTGTGGTGGGAGTTCAGTATGGGTGGGAATGGTTGGGTTTGGAGAGGCAGGAAGTTGGAAAATATCTTAGAGCAGATGAATGGATAAGGGGCCTTAGCTAGACTCTGACTTTCAGGGATGCTTGTGGAAGAGTGAACAGAAAGACTCCGCTGAGTGGAGGTGCCATAGGGGAGATTCATTCATTCACTAATTCATTCATTCAACAGATCTTTCCTGAGCGCATACTGCCCAGCACTCTTCTAAGCTTTGGGGACTCAGCAGTGAGCAACACAGAAAAACACCCCTGCCTTACTGTAGTTTGCATTCTAAAAGAGGAAGACAAAAAATAACTAATGTTATGTATAGCAGCAGTTCCTGAATGTTTTTGTTTCAGACCCTATATATTCTTAAACATTATTGAGAACCTCAAAGAGCTTTTGTTCATGTAAGCCAAAGCTATTGATATTATAATACTAGAAATGAGGCTTAGAAATTAAAACTATATATGAAACTTTAAAAATAACAATCTACTCACAAGATTTTAGTGCAAATAACATGCATCTAGTACAAAATTACTATTTTTTTCCCAGAAAGAAACAACAGTTTAGACAAAGTGGAATTTTTTTTCAAATATCTTTAATTTCTGACTAATGTAGGTGGCAGCTGAGTGCTCATATCTGCTTCTGCATTCAATCGCTGCTGACGTTATTCTGGCTGAAGTATATGGAAGAAATCTGGCCTCATATGGATATATAGTTGAAAAAGGAGGAGTCTTCTAACAGCCTTTTCATTTAATTGTAGTTTCTTCTTTGATACTACACTGTAATTCAAGCAGAAGTTTCTTGAAGGTTAGTTGTAATGTTGAATTTGAAACTATAACAGTACTTTATTTCATTCAAATATGTTGGTCCATCCTACATTTTGAATGTCTTTTATCTATGCACCACAAATTGATCATTTGGAGAGCATGGTTTCACCCAGTTTTGTAGATCTTCCAAATGTTAATCCACTTCATAATCTAATAACAGCAGTCAAGGTTACTGTTATCAACACCAATTTATTAGAGAACTCTTTTAACTTTTGGGAAGTGGTAGAAATAAGCTTTCAAAACTTTTGATTTTTACTTGAAAGCCTGTGTTTTCCCTTTGGCAATAAATACCATCAGTTATTTTACAGAAACTATTAGTCAAATATCTAAGTCTGAGTGACCATAACTTGTCACTTGATCATTCTTTCAAGTAAAAACAGATTTCTGAAAAACTCACCTTGTTCAGCTTGTAACTCAAACAGTCTCACAAATGCTTTCCTGAAACAACCATTATACTTTGGAAGGTAACTGGAGGGCTTTATGCATATGCTTCAGAATATTAAAAAGACATGAACACAATGGTCAAGATTTTATAAAATTAATGATTTACAATGTCAATTTTACATAGTTTTTTCAGGGACATTCTTTTTTTTATTCTATTTTTTTATTGTGTTACATGTATACATATCTCCCCATTGCCCCCCCTCCCTCCTAGGCATACCCCAACCCCCCAGTGTCTATGTTCATTGGTTATGCTTATATGCATAGATACAAGTCCTTTGATAGATCTCTTATCTACCCCACCTCTCATTAATCTTCCTGCTATAATTTGACAGTCTGTTTGAAGCTTTACTGCCTCTGTATCTATCCTTTTGTTCATCGGTTTACAATGTTCTTTATTATCCACAAATGAGTGAGATCATGTGGTGCTGCTTCTTCACTGACTTGCTTATTTCACTAAGCATAAAGCTCTCCAGTTCCATTCAGGTTGCTGCAAATGGTAAGAATTCCTTCTCTTTAATGGCAGCATAGAACTCCATTGTGTAGATGTATCACAGTTTTCTGATCCACTCATCTGCTGACGGGCACCTAGGCTGTTTCCAAATTGTAGCTATTGTAAATTGTGCTGCTATGAACATAGGGGTGCATAAATCCTTTCTGATTGGTGTTTGTAATTTCTTAGGATAAATTTCTAAGAGTGGGATTGCTGGGTCAAATGGGAGTTCCATTTTTAGTTTTTTGAGGAACCTCCATACTGTTCTCCACAGTGGCTGTACCAGCCTTCATTCCCACCAACAGTGCACAAGGGTTCCTTTTTCTCCACATCCTCACCAACACTTGTCCTTTGTTGATTTGTTGATAATTGCCATTTTGACAGGTGTAAGATGGTATTGCATTGTCCTTTGGATTTGCATCTCTCGGATAATTAGTGACTTTGAACATGTTTTCATGTGTCTCTTGGCCTTCCTTCTGTCGTCTTTTGAAAAGGTTCTATTTAGGTCCGTTGCCCTTTTTTTTTTTTATTGGATCGTTTATCTTCCTTTTATTAAGTTGTATAAGTTGGTTGTAGATGTTGGAGATTAAACCTTTATCAGTGATAACATTTGCAAATATGTTCTCCTATACAGTGGTCTTTCTTGTTGTTTTGTTGATGGTTTCTTTTGCTGTGCAAAAGCTTTTTATTTTGATGTAGTCCCATTTGTTTATTTTTTTTTTTAGCTTCCATTGCCTTTGGAGCAGTATCAGTGAAGAAGTACTTTCAGCATATGTCTGAGATTGTGCTGCCTGTGGATTCCTCTAGTATTTTTATGGTTTCCCTTCTAATGTTTAAGTCCTGTATCCACTTTGAGTTTATTTTTGTATTTGGTGTAAGTTGGTGGTCCAGTTTCATTTTTTTTGCATGTATCTGTCCAATTTTCCCAACACCATTTATTGAAGAGGCTATCTTGGCTCCATTGCATGTTCATACCTCCTTTGTCAAATATTAGTTGAGCATAGTGGTTTGGGTGGATATCTGGGTTCTCTATTCTATTCCATTGGTCTATATGTCTGTTCTTGTGCCAGTACCAGGCTGTTTTGAGAACAGTTGCTTTGTAATATAGCTTGAAATCTGGTATTGAGATCCCACCTACTTTAATTCTTCTTTTTCAGGATTTCTGTGGCTATTCGTGGTCTTTTTTTTGTCCCAAATGAATCTATGAAGAATTCTTTCAAGGTCTGTGAAATATGTCGCTGGTATTGTAATGGGTAGTGCATTGAATCTATAGATTGCTTTGGGTAGTATGGACATTTTAATGACGTTGATTCTCTCAATCCATGAGCATGGTATGTTCTTTCATCTGTTAAAATCTTCCTCTATCTCTTTTTTCAGTGTCCTGTAGTTTTCTACATAGAGGTCTTTTACCTCTTTAGTTAGGTTTATTCCTAGGTATCTTAATTTTTTTGGTGCGATGGTAAATGGGATTGCTTTTTTAGTCTCTCTTTCTGTAATTTCACTATTAGTGTAAAGAAATGCTACAGATTTCTTGCCATTAATTTTGTATCCTGCTACAATGCCAAATTCATTTATTAAGTCAATTAGTTTTGGGATGGAGTCCTTCGGGTTTTTTATGTACAGTATCATGTCATCTGCAAATAAGGACAGCTTTACTTCTTCTTTCCCAATTTGGATGCCTTTTATTTCTTCTTCTTGTCTAATTGCAATAGCTGATACTTCCAGTACTATGTTGAACAGGAGAGGTGAGAGTGGGCATCTCTGTCTTGTTCCTGTTCTTAGGGGAAATGGTTTTAGTTTTTACCCATTGCGTATGATGTTAGCTGTGGGTTTATCATATATGGCTTTTATGATGTTGAGGTATGATCCTTCTATTCCCACTTTGCTGAGAGTTTTTATTAAGAAAGGGTGTTGGATTTTGTCAAATGCTTTTTCTGCATCAATTGATATGACTATGTGATTTTTATCTCTCAACTTGTTTTTGTGATGTATCACGTTTATTGATTTGTGGATATTGTACCATCCCTGCATTCCTAGGATGAATCCTACTTGGTCATGGTGTATGATCTTTCTGATGTACTGCTGGATCTGATTTGCTAGAATTTTGTTGAGGATTTTGGCATCTATGTTCATGAGAGATATTGGCCTATAATTCTCTTTCATTGTGTTGTCTTTATCTGGTTTTGGTATTAGGGTGATGCTGGCTTCATAGAAGGTGTTTGGAAGTGTTCCTTCTTCTTGAATATTTTTGAATAGTCTGAGGAGGATAGGTTTTAATTCTTCCTTGAATGTTTGGTAAAACTCTCCTGTGTAGCCATCTGGTCCCGGGCTTTTATTTGCTGGAAGCTTTTTGATTACTGCTTCAATTTCTTCCATAGTTATTGGCCTATTGAGATGTTTAGATTCTTCCTGATTGAGTTTTGGAAGGTTATATTTTTCTAGGAATATGTCCATGTCTTGCAGGTTGTCCAATTTGTTGGAATAGAGTTGTTCATAGTATTTTTTAACAATCCTTTGTATTTTGGCGGGGTCTGTTGTTATTTCTCCTCTTTCATTTCAGATTTTGTTTATTTGGGTCTTCTCTCTTTGCTTCTTGTTGAGCCTGGCTAGAGGTCAATCAATCTTGTTTATCCTTTCAAAGAACCAGCTCTTGGTTTTGTTGATCTTTTGAATTGTTTCTTTGGTCTCCATGTTGTTTATCTCCGCTCTGATCTTTACTATTTCCTTCCTTCTGCTTACACAGGGCTTTTCTTGTTGCTCTCTTTCTAGCTCTTTGAGTTGTAGGGTTAGGTAATTTATTAACATTGTTTCCTGTTTTTTTGCAGTAGGCTTGTAAGGCTATGAACTTCCCTCTCAACACTGCTTTCACCAGTGTCCCATAAATTTTGTATTGTTGTGTTGTCATTGTCATTTGTTGCCATGATGTTTTTTATTTCATCCTTGATCTCTTTGGTTACCCAGTCATTGTTTAATAGCATGCTGTTTAGTCTCCATGAGTTTGATTTCTTTCTATTGTTTTTATTATACAGTGGTACCTCGAGATACGAGTGCCCTAAAATATGAGATTTTTGAGATACGAGCTCTCCAGCGAGCGATTTTTGCTTTGAAATACGAGCAACATTTGAGATAGGAGTAATCGCACGGATCAGCTGGCTGCACATGACCCACCAGTTTACCGCGGCTCGAGCGTCTCATAGTTTCCCATGCCTCAAGGTTACGGAACAAATTAAACTTGTATCTCGAGGTACCACTGTAGTTGTTTTCCAGTTTTATGCCACGGTGGTCTGAGAAAATGCTTGATATGATTTCTATCTTCTTGAATTTGAAGAGACTTTTATTATGACCCAACATATGATCTATCTTTGAAAATGACCCATGTGCACTAGAGAAGAATGTATATTCTGTGGCTTTGGGGTGAAATGTTCTGAACATGTCAATTAATTCCATCTGGTCTAGTGAGTCATTTAGGATTGATGTTTCTTTGCTGATTTTTTGTTTAGAGGATTTGTCCAGTGGTTACAGTGGGGTATTAAAGTCTCCTACTATGATTGTATTGCTGTCAATTTCTCCCTTAATATCCTCCAGGAGTTTTTTTTATGTATTTAGGTGCTCCTATATTGGGCGCATATATGTTTACCAGAGTTATTTCTTCTTGTTGGATTGTTCCCTTTAGTATTATGAAGTGGCCTTCTTTATCTCTTGTTATGTCCTTCACTTTGAGATCTAATTTGTCAGATAGAAGTATTGCAACCCCAGCTTTTTTTTCATTTCCATTTGCCTGAAATACCATCTCCCATCCCTTCACCCTCAATCTGTGTGCATCTCTTCTCCCGAGGTGTGTTTTTTGTAGATGGCAGATATATGGATCATATTTTCTTATCCAATCGGTTACCCTATGTCTTTTGATTGGAGCATTTAATCTGTTTACATTTAAAGTTATTTTTGATAGGTACTTATCTGTTGCCATTTTTACTTTTTACCCCAGAGTTTCTTCTTCTCTTCCTATTTCTTTTTATTACAGCAGACCCTTTAACATTTCTTGCATTGCTGGTTTGGTGGTAATATATTCCTTTAGTTCTTTTTTGTCTGTAAAGCTTCTGTTTTCACCTTCAATTTTGATTGAAAGCCTTGCAGGGTACAGCATTCTTGGATTCAGACCCTTCCTTTGCATGACTTTGTATATTTCATTCCATTCCCTTCTGGCCTGATGAGTTTCTGTTGAGAAATCAGTAGCTAGTCTTATGGGGGTTCCTTTGTAGGAACTTTCTGTTTCTCTCTGGCGATACCTGCCTTTCTGTCTTATGCTGGTTGTTTCTTCTTCTGCCCATGGTCTTTCTTCTCCAGGTGTCTGGTTATGTAGTTCTCTCTCCTACGTTGATTCAAATGCACAAACTACAACACGACCAGGTTCAACACACAAAGCACTTATCCCAGGCAAAATCTGACCTTTCCGTGTGCCGTGTGGATCTCCTGTGAGTCTGTGTGTCTGTGCAGATTGGAGAGCGGTGTTCTGGGTCCCCCAGCTGTTTGGTGAGTGCTTCAGCTGCAGCTTTCAGACTGCCGCAGACATCCACCTTCCTCTGCAAGATGGCGCGCTCTCCGCGTTCACGCTGGTGGCTCCGGCAGACAAAAACCCCTTGGCAGTGGGGCTTCCCGGCCAGGAGAGGCCTGTCCAGCAGTCTCCCACCTTCTTCTGGAGGATAACTGACTCTTAACTTGCCAATAAACACTCCCAGTGTGACTCTCAGCTGCTCTCTCTCTCCCTCTGCACAGCGACAAAGCTCCAGACGCATCTGTTTATTCCACCGCTATTTTTCCTCCTTCAGGGACATTCTTAAGTGAAACTTGCGTGTGTGCAAGGGAGGGTCACAATGGCCACTAGTGCAGTTTAGTGCCATGGACTTGACTCACACAAAGGTGCTACCATTGTGCTTACCCGCCATTGACTTTGGATCACCAGTGCTAGTGCCAACACAGTGAAAAGAGAAAATAGCATCTTAGAATGATTATGAAATAGTGGGAATGTGTCTCATGGGCCTTCAGGGCTTTGTACACCACTGAGAAATGCTGATATAGATGATTTTATTCACAGGTGGGGAAGGCAACAGATAATTCTAGCAGAGAAGAGGTTTTGGGAAGCAATGCAGAGGTTCTAATTCAAACTGGTGGTCCAGGCAGGCAGGCTTCAATGAGGAGGTGACACTCAAGCAAAGGCTTAAAGGAGGGGAGGGAGGGAGTCCTGTGACATCCTGGGGAATAGCAGCAAAGGGAGAAAGAATGGCAAGTGCAGGGAAGAGCGAGGAGACCAGGGGGAACTGTAGGTAACAGGAAAATGAGGTCACCAAGGAGACAACAGCCAGACTCTGAGGGGACCTCCAGACTATTATAGAAGACTTGGCCTTTAATCTGGAGTCAGCTGGAGAATGATTGAAGGGTTCTGAGTAGGAGAGTTGTTTCTGTAGCAGATGGGGTGAAATCTGAAAGGTAGGGCGAGTCAGATTCTATAGTTGTAAGATTTGTACTTTTATCAGCACTTAGTAAGTATTTAAAAGAAGTATGTTGGATGAAAGACTGTACTATATCACTGTGTCTATTAAGGAGTAGGGCTGTGCTGTCCAGTTTTTGCCATAATAATCAACACCCTCAATAACCCAATGGTTTAAAATAACACCAAACATTTATTTCTTGCTTATATTACTTATACTAGAGGCCCAGTGCACAACATTTATGCATGGGAGGGAAGTGGTTCCCCTCAGCACAGTCTGCACCCTCTGCAACTTGGGATCCCTTGGGGGATGTCCCACTGCTGGTTTAGGCCCAATCCCACAGGGACTGCTGACTCCCAACCACTCACTTGCCTGCCAGCCTGATCACTCCCTAACCACTCCCCTTCCAGCCTAATTAATGCTTAACTGCTCCCTTGCCAACTCAATTGTCCCCAACTGCCCTCCCCTGCTGGCCTGGTCACCCCCAACTACCCTCCCTTGCTGGCCTGGTCACCCCCAATTGCCCTCCTCTGCAGACCTGGTAGCCCCCAATTGCCCTCCCTTGCTAACCTGGTCACCCCCAATTGCCCTCCTCTGCAGACCTGGTAGCCCCCAACTGCTCTCCCTTGCTGGTCTGGTCACCCCCAACTGCCCTTCCCTGCTGGCCATCTTGTGGCAGCCATCTTGTGACCACATGGAGGTGGCATATTCTGACTACATGGGGGTGGCCATCTTGTGTGACGATGTGATGGTCAATTTGCATATTACCTCTTTATTATATAGGATTCCTTGCTTATATGACATGTACACTGAGTGGCCAGATTATTATGATCTTTGAACGCATAATAATCTGGCCACTCAGTGTATATCCTATATAATAACAGGCTAATATGCAAATTGTCCTCTCAACCAGGAGTCCAACCAGCAGTTAAGGTGGCCAACTGCCCATGTCCCCTACCCCTGACCAGGCTGGCAGGACTCCACCCATGCATGAATTTATGCACCAGGACTCTAATATATATATCCTATCTAATAAAAGAGTAATATGCAAATTATTCATCACTTCACTATACCCACAAGCCACACCCACCAGCCAATCAGGAGAGAGTATGCAAATTAACCCAACCAAGATGGCTGCAGCCACAGAGTGAGCAGGAAGGAGGCTTGGGTTTTCCCAGCGATGGAGGAAGTCAAACTTTCCACACACCCTGGCGGGCCCAGGCCTCCACTCAAGGCTACAAAGTTTCAATTATAGAAGATAAATAAATCCCAACAAAAATAGCTGCTGCCACAGAGTGAGCAGGGGGCTTGGCTCTGCTCCAGGCTACAAAGTTTCAATTGTAGAAGATAAATAAATCTCACATACCAGGAACTCCACTTGGGTCACCAGGGGGTGTGGCCAGCCTACAAACCACCACAGACCCCTCACCCAGGCTGCCCCATGTCCCAAAGGAACCCCCATTCTGATCTGGGATGTCCTTCAGGGCAAACCAGCTGGCCCACACTCATGCACCAGGCCTCTATCCTATCTAATAAAAGAGTAATATGCAGATTGACTATCATTCCAATACTCAATATGGCTGCCCCAAGTGGTCAAAGATCCTGCCCCCATGTGGACACAAGATGGACACCACAAGATGGCCAGCAGGGGAGGGCCATTGGGAAGGACCAGGTCTGCAAGTAAGGGCAGTTGTGGGTGATCAGGCCAGCAAGGGAGGGCAGTTAGGGGTGACCAGGCTGGCAGAGGAGGAAAGTTGGGGTGACTGGGCCTGCAGGGAAGGGAAGTTGGGGGGACCCCAGGCCTGCAGGGAAGAGCAGTTGGGGGAGACCAGGCCTGTAGGGGAGGACAGTTAGGGGTTACCAGGTCTGCAGGGGAGGGCAGTTAGAGGCAAACAGGCTGCCAAAGGAGCAGTTAGGCATCAATAAGGCTGGCAGGGGAATGGTTTCGGGGTGATCAAGCTGGCAGGCAGAAACAGTTAGGGACAATTAGAAAGGCAGGTAGGTGAGAGGTTGGGAGCCAGCAGTCCTGGATTGTAAGAGGGATGTCCGACTGTCCGTTTAGGCCTGATCTTACCTGGATCAGGCTTAAATGAACAATCAGACATCCCTCAAGGGGTCCCAGATTGGAGAGGGTGCAGGCTATGCTGAGAGACACCTCCCCCCCCCTCACGAATTTCATGCACTGGGCCTCTATACACACACACACTCACACACACACTGAGTGGCGATATTATTATGAGTCCGGAGATCATAATAATCTTATCATTCAGTGTAATTGGTGGAGTGGGATGGGGAGAATGAGTATTTGGGAGCCATGATAAAATCTGGAAAGGCCCTTCTGAGGGTGAAATATGGTCATAGTCAGCTAGATAAATTAATGATGCTTTTGACTACCTCTTTTGCTTATGGGACCCAGCAAAGGCCATCTTACAAGAATGCTGCTGCCAGAATTGAGTCACTGGCTCAAGTACACAAAGAACAAATGCATAGTCCTCCTCTGTGATTCATTCCAATAAAAGGACCAAAAATCCATGGCCTTTTCACCCACAGAGCACAGAGCTATTGTAGGGTTGCTCAACCCCAACTGTAAGCATTCTGTTTGGGGCCCATCCCAGGCTTGGTGCTCTGGGAGAGGGATTCGGTCTCCACAGGGCCTTCACCCACAGCACTGGGATCACCTGGTGGGAAAGGGGCTTGTTAACATTCCAGATTCTTGGACCTTAAGAAGCTTTGGTGATTGGGCCTGGGACATTCTCTAGGCCTTTCTCTTGTATTCTCAAGAGTAGGGGCATCCTAGACAATTTGTCTCAGTGGATTGAATACTGGCCTGCAGACTGAAAGGTCTTGGGTTTGATTCCAGGCAAGGGTACACATCTAGGTTGCAGATTCCTCCCCAGCAACCAATTGATGTGTTTCTCTCACATCGATGTTTCTCTCTGTCTTTCCCTCTCTCTTCCACTCTCTCTAAAAAAGAAAAAAAAAATCAATGGAGAAATATTCCCGGGTGAGGATTAAAAAAAAGAGTAGGGGCATCTTAATGATATAAAATTGGAAAATATCACAAGAACCTGCTACTGTCTGCTCTGCCATTGTCTTTGTTCTCTTCATCTGGGAGGATCTATAGCTTGGACTTCGCGGTGTGTTCCTGGTACCAGACCATGCACCAAACTCTAGAGGACTTTCTTACTTTGAAGTCACATCCATTAGCTGGACAGGTCACTGGTCACATTGGCCACCCTCCCACCTTTATCGCTTCCTCATCTGGATTCAGCTGACTGCTTGTCTCATATGAAAAGGATGCCCCTCATAGGTAACTGAACACTTTCCTTCCCTGAGTCGAACCCTTTAACCTTAAATTGTAGCCCCTGGGTCTCAACACACTCTACTTTTGAGAAATACTTCCTTAAAAATGCCCCCACTGCGGGACCCCACACATACCAGGTTCACTTGTGTTGGGTGATTCTGTGGGTCCAGAGCCATGGCCTCTTAACCACTTCAGAGGATTAGAAGTGGCCTGGAGCCCGTCTCCCCAGCCTCCCGGGTGAGAGTGGGTGGAAATTTCTTCTGTGCAGGTCTCACCAGGTTCAGCAGCTCAGGGACACCTCCACGGAGGCCGTGTTTGCAACCTGGTGTGATTTATAGCAGCACTAAAACCTCTCACAACAGACAAATTAATACTCAGACGCCTTTTCAGCGCCTCCTTTGAAAACGAGGTTTTGACTTGGAGCCAAGGTGTGGGAGGCAAGGTGTTTCCCTCCCACTCCATTGGGTGACAGCCTCTGGAATCACACCCAGCTCGGCCTCCAGGCCTGTGTGCTCTAAAATTCCTCTCTGCTTTCACTCCGTTTCTGTATTTGTCTTTCTTTCTCAGTTTTGGATTGTGTGACTTCATTGTTCCCTAAGAAGAGGAACATCATGGGAACACGGTCTGGGTGGGGAGACGGTCCAAGCTCTGAGTGGTTGCACATCCTGGGTTTGAGCCAGGCTCATCCCCAAAGGACCTCATCAGTGACGCCCAGACACTTGTCCTTTGGCGGAAGTATGATATTATGTTACTAAAGTTCCAGCTAAGTCCTCCAGTTCTATAATTAGAACTGAGGAGGGATGCTCTCAGCCCTTGAGTGAAGAGAACACAAGGTTCTGGAGTCTGGGCAGAGGATATTGCAGATGGACTGAGCAAGGGAGCTCTGAGAAAAAGAATACAAATCCACACGGGAAGGGCTAACTTTCAAAGATCGCATGAGGTGAAGAAGGGCTTTTATTTATTTTTTAATATATTTTTATTGATTTCAGAGAGGAAGGGAGAGGAACAGAGAGATAGAAACATCCATGATGAGAGAGAACCATTGATCGGCTGCTTCTTGCACGCTATATACTGGGGATTGAGCTGGCAACCCAAGCATGTGTCCTGACCAGGAATCAAACTGTGACTTCCTGGTTCATAGGTCAACACTCAACCACTGAGCTATGCCAGCTGGGCAAGACAGATCTTTGATTAATGAAACCTCAATTCCTGTATCTTTATGTAGGATGAATAGAAATTAAACATTTTAAGTGAATATTCACAAAGGATATAGCTAATGAACATATTGCTGTTATGATTCACCCTTGCCAAGTGGCAGGGTTAGCAAGAAGCCTGTTCTCTGCAGTTTTAATAGCCACAGATAAGCAGAAGGCTTATAAGGCATTCTCCACAATGTTCCCCGGAGGCCCTGTGGTTCAGAAGTGATGGTCATCAGGCAGTCACCTGTGACTGTCACAAGTTCACAGGAACCAGCTCAGTCAGGGTCTTTTGACTCAATAAATCTGAGTGCTTCATATGAATGGGGGTTTTAAATAAATGCCTTGGCAATCCTGTTGTTGTGGATCTTGTTTGGAAGCTGGAACACCAAGAAAGTCAAAATTATCTGCTCTTGAACTTGGCTCTGCTGGTCCACCCTGAACCTTAGCTCCTCATCTTCATGGCACTGGACTCAGAAATTCCTCTTCTATCCTAAGGAAAGTGTCCCAGAACTGGTGTGTGTGTGTGTGTGTGTGTGTGTGTGTGTGTGTGTGTGTGTAGGGGTGGAGGAGGGTCAAGCCTTTGCACACACTATTTGCTGTCATAATTTAGGAAAACGGGTAACACTAGAAACCAGATGTCTTTTCAGAGGAGGAGGATTAGGTGAACATGATAACTCCTCCCATAGAATCCTCTGCAGATATTACAAGTGGTGTTTGCTAAACTGTATTATTATTATAAGGGAAATGCTCATGATATGACAGAAAGCAAAATACCAATGATAAAATGCTTACAAGTAGCTCAAGGGTGAAAACCTCTGTCAGTAGAGAAATGGATGGAAGGTAAGATATACAACAAATGTTAGCTGAGGCTGTCTTTGGATGGGGTCTTTGGTGCTTTTGTTTACATAATTTTTAAAATATTTTCCTTAATATTCATTATTTCTTTTATGTCATATTACATATACACATTAATCTATATCTATGTAGAGATACAGGTATATTTTCATTTTAAAAACAAAGAATTATGCAGATTTGGTTATAAAAAAGGCCTGGGTGCCACAAAGTGGTGGTCGAGGCCAACCTGTCCCTTTCATCAGGAGTAAGTGGGTGCATGATTTAGTGGTGTGTGTCCGCAGGTCACACAGAAGCAATGATATCCTTTATCAAGAAAGAAGTATCTTTGTATCACTGTCCTGTGATGAGGCTCTCCCCCTGCACAGAGATAGGCAGATGGCATTTCTGAACACAGTAGACTTTGATGTGGGACCTTTGAGGTCTAAATTGCTGAGGTTGTTCTAGCTTCAAGGAATACCTTGGGCAAAGATGTAATGGGTGGACTCCTTTTACCAAGCAGAATTGCCTAAGTCCTACACAGAAAGCTTCCCAATCACCACAGGACACAGACATCCCTGAAAAGCCCCGCAGCTAGTGAGATAACAGACCTTGGAGCTTCCCAGCTAAATGAGAATGACCCTTGCCTCTTAGGATAAGAGAAGAGCTCATATGGCAGTTCTGGTTGCTTGGGGTCCTGTGTTGGAAAAAACTGTGAGTAAGTCTAGGGATTAAAGAACAAACCAAACAGACAACCAAATCCCCCACATCAATGCACTGTCATTGCCCAAGCTGGTGCCTGCTGTGGGCTCTGTGCCTGAGGGCACTCCTTGCTGCGTTGGTCCTGGGTCTCAGTAGGCTCTGCATGCCCCGCTCTCTGCCCTGAACAACTGAGATGGAGGGGCTCCCTGAAAAGCCCAGCTTTCATCTCAGGCTTCCTGGCCTCATGGCATTCAAGATAGAGCTTCCTGCTTTCCCAGTCAGTGCCCTTGCCCTTTTTTTTTTTAATTTAATAAATCTTTTTTTTTCAGATTATTACAATTGTTCCTCTTTTCCCCCCCATAGCTCCTATCCACCCGGTTCCCACCCCACCCTCTGCCTTTACCTCCCCCACATTATCCTCATCCATAGGTGTACGATTTTTGTCCATTCTCTTCCTGCACCCCCATATTCCCTTCCTCCCAAGAATTGTCAGTCCACTCCCTTTCTATGCCCCTGATTCTATTATATTCACCAATTTATTCTATTCATCAGTTTTTTTTATTCACTTGTTGATAGACATGTATTTGTTGTTCATAATTTTTATCTTTACCTTTTTCTTCTTCCTCTTCTTAAAGAATACCTTCTAGCATTTCATATAATACTGGTTTGGTGCTGATGAACTCCTTTAGTTTTTTCTTATATGTGAATCTCTTTATCTGCCCTTCAATTCTGAATGATAGCTTTGTTGGGTAGAGTAATCTTTGTTGTAGGTTCTTGCTATTCCTCACTTTGAATATTACTTGCCACTTCCATCTGGCCTGCATAGTTTCTGTTGAGAAATCAGCTGACAGTCGTATGAGTGCTCCCTTGTAAGTAACTAACTGTTTTTCTCTTGCTGCTTTTAATATTCTATCTTTGTCTTTTGCTCTTGGCAGTTTAATTATGATGTGTTTTGGTGTAGTCCTCTTTGGATTCCTTTTGTTTGAGGTTCTCTGCACTTCCAGGACTTATAAGTCTTTTTCTTTCACCAGGTGAGGGAAGTTTTCAGTCATTATTTCTTCAAATAGGTTTTCAATATCTTGCTCTCTCTCTTCTTCTGGCACCCCCATAATTCTGATGTTGGTATGCTTGAAGTTGTCCCAGAGGCTCCTTACACTATCTTCATATTTTTAGATTCTTTTTCTTTTTTCATTTCCGGTTGAGTGTTTTTGCTTCTTTGTATTTCAAATCTTTGACTTGATTCTTGTGATCCTCTGGTCTGCTATTAGATCTCTGTATGATATTTTTTATTTCAGTCAGTGTATGCTTAATTTCTAGTTGGTCCCTTTTCATATCCTCAAGGGTATTGGTAAATTTATTCATCTTTTCTAGGAAATTCTTGAAAAACCTTATAACCATGGTTTTGAACTCTATATCCAGTCATTTGCTTTCCTCCATTTCTTTCATTTGTGATCTGTTTCTTTGTCTCTGCATTATGTCTGTTTCCCTGAGTTGATAGAGTGGCTTTGTGTGCTAGGTGTCCTATAGGGCCCAATGGCTCAGCCTCCCCAGTTACCTGAGATGGACACTGTTGGTGCACCCTTTTGTGGGCTGTGTACACAGTCTTGTTCTAGTTAAGCCTTGATTGTTGTTGGTATCACTGGGAGGAATTGACCTCCAGGCCAATTGGCTGTGGATCAGCTGTGTCTACTATGGGAGAACTTCTGTGCTGGAGACACCCTTATGAGACAAGACTTGCAAAAGCCTCTGTGCTCAGGTTGGATGGTGCAGAGTCTCAGGCAGAGCAGACAGCATTGGTTTCCCATTAGCCCTGCCCTAATAGGACTCTGTGTCTCAGTGTCCTGTTATAATCACAGCAAGCACCTCTGAGAGAAAGTTGCCCTGGAGTTCCACCCACTGCCAGACAGTCAAATTTCTCTCTGAATGAGTCTGGGTTGCCAGAGTTTCACCAGAACTGGAGTTCAGTGCAGTCGGTAGCTTTTGTCTCCCTCCCACTTGAGAAAGCCAGCCACATACTCAGTTGTCCACCCTCTCTGCAAGCGCACCTCGATATCTCTGCCTTCCACAGTTCCTCTGAGTCTCAGTGTGCTTTTCTCTTCCCTGATAGTCCAGTTTTACCCCCTCTGAGTCTGGGTCCCCAGAGTCTTGCCCAGAACTGGAGTTCAGCACAGTTGGGAGCTTTTGTCTTCCTCCTGCTTGAGAAAGCCAGCCATGCACTCAATTGCCAGTCATCTCCTTGTGCTCATCTCAGTACCCCTACTTCCTGCAGCTCCTCTGAGTCTCAGTGTGCTTTTCTATTTCCTTCTAGTTGTAGAATTTCCACTCAGCCAGCCTTCTGTAGTTCTGGATGACGTCCATTTTGTCTTTTAGTTGTAGTTTTGAAATTGTTGTGCAAGGCAGAAGTTTAGGTGTTTACCTATGTTGCCATCTTGGTTTCTACCCCTTGCCCTTCTTAACATTATCACCAAAGTTTCACTGTCCTCCTTGAGCCAAATCACTGTCCAATTCCACTCCTATGCCTCTTGGTCTGCAGGAGAGCCTTTTGATCAGCTTCCATTATTCATTCAGAACGTGGCAGAATAAAATACTTTTCAAAAATAATGCTGGTGAATTTTCAAAAATAAGGCTGCTGAGCCTTCAGACTTGTCTTATTGACTTATTTAGCAACTTGTTCAAAACCAGTGCTGTCCAGTATAGGGGCCACTTGACATACATGGCTATTTAAGTTCATTACAATTAGATGTAATGTAAATTTTAATTCCTTAGTTGAACCAGCCATATATCAAGTACTTAAGAGTGGTAAGTAGACATTGAACAGGGAAATTCCCATCATTGCAGAAAGTTCTAAAAGTTTTGTGCTTACAATTTTCTCTATCTGTCTATCTATCTATCTATCATCTATCTATCACTAGTTTTCCAACCAATTAAGGGCAAACCAAATGATGACAAGAAAATAACCCAATATAAAAGGAGACAGCTATTCATTTATTCAATCACAAAATAAAGTTATTGATTGACCACATGTGGTGGGCACTGGTCAAGGTGCTTAAGCTACATTATTAAACAAAAGAGACAAAATCTCTGCATTGAAAAATACTACACAGCACTTGGAGGATATTTAATGCAGCAGCTTTATTTTCT
Organism: Lasiurus cinereus; assembly: GCA_011751065.1. Lineage (NCBI taxonomy): Eukaryota > Metazoa > Chordata > Mammalia > Chiroptera > Vespertilionidae > Lasiurus > Lasiurus cinereus. The sequence continues at coordinate 77,987,685 of JAAGEH010000018.1, read as the reverse complement.
TCACTATTTTACGAACTGGCCCATCAATTAATAATCCAATTCATTAACAGATGTTTATCTTGAATCATCAAGAATAATTACTATACTTCAAAAAGGCAATATGTATATACAGTTTAGACAGGTTACTGTTTAAGTAGCTAAAGGAGCTAGTTTCAGTTATTTGAAAAAATCTGGGTTTGTTTCCTCTTTTATTTCCTAAGTTTGGATAACTGTCATTTTATGTGTTAAGGATCAAAAAGCCCCACACCTGTGATTTTCTGAGCTTTTTTTTTTTTTTTGCAGAGTTTATACTGACCTTTCTCTCTATGCCTCTTCATGCTGATATAATTTGCTTTCCAGTTCTGTCCCTTGATACTATGTGACTCTGGATTAGTCATTTGAACTTTTCTATGTCTCAGTCAGAAGGAGAAAAAGAAACAGAACTAACACAGACATAACTGTGGGTGGCATAAATTTTATCAACAAACTGCCTGAATTAGTACAAAGGTTCTCAGAGAGCTTTCTGAAGCAAGTCAGGACCACGCGGGATTTGATACCCCCCCCCTCTCTCTCTCTCTCTCTCTCTTTCTCTCTCTCTCTTTTTCTCTCTTTCCTATCCTCCACTCAACACCCACAATAAATTCTCTTCTTACCCCTCATAACTGGTGAAAAACAGAAGCCAAGCCATAATAAGCTTAAATATTTCCTTAGAGAAAGAATTCAATTCTGGTAATAAAAAAATTGTGTCAAAACAGGTGAGGAAGAAATTAAGGTTTCTGAAGCACACTCCAGGGCTTGGAATGCATAATTCTTCCAGGTGGTAGAGGGGATTCTGTGAAGCTAAGGGAAACATATATCTGAATTGCTTTTTAAAAGTATAGGTCAGAATCAGGGCAGAAACCCCTAAGTTAAAAATGATGTCAAAGACAGAGTCCGGGATCACTGATGGATGGGAGACAGGGTGATGTATTGGAGCAGAGAACTCTCCATCATTTGGAGCCAGACAAACCTCGGCCAAACTCCAGCTCCAACACTTGTTAGCTGTGACCTCCCCTGCCTCAATAACTTAACCCCTCTGTGTCTTTGGTTTCCTCATTTGGAAAGTAAAAAAGAAGGGTAATGATAGTACCTACCATTCAGGGCTGTTACAAGTGTTCAGTTGTGTGAAGCACCTGGCATATAGTAGGTACTTATATTAAGGTAACTCTAAGTGTTTAACAGTTAAATGCCAGTTCCCAGTGATTTGACAGTTTATTTCTTGCCTATGGAATAGAGTCAATGGAGAAAAGGGAAAGCTTTCCTCCATGTGATCATTCAGGGATTCAGGCTTTCAGCACCTGACTCCCCCACCCTACAGAACCTCAAAAACCTCTGCTTCCAGGTGACAAAGGGAAATGAGAGAGTGAAGAAAAGCCTTGGCCTTAGAGGTGACACTCATCCACTTTCATTCACATTACTTTTGATGAGAACCAGTCTACATGGTCACACTGTGGTGCAAGGACAATTGGGAAATGTAGTCACAGCTTAGCTGCCACCTCTTAGCAATAACTCCACACTCTGAAAGGGGTGCCAAAGATTTTGACAAACAGCTAGCCATTTTGACACAATGCTCAATCAATGGTAGCCCTTCCTACATTATTTGGTATAACACACAGTCAAATGACAAGTGATTTTGTTGTACGTATAAGGAAACTAAGTATGCTGTAAAATGCTGAAGGATAAGGCAGAACATTGAAAACCCAGATGATAAAACTATTTAAGTAAAGTAAAGGTTCAATAGGATTCTGGACTATGTTTTACTTGGTTATATTGGAAACCAAATAATGTAATGTTTTTATTAATCCATCAAGCAAATATTTGTTATACTGATTATATGCAAGACATTGGGCTAGGCATTGGGTGTGGACTGGGAAGAGGGTACAAAGATGAGTAAGACTTGGACTTGCCTTCAAAGTGTTTAGATTCTGGTAAGGGAGGGAAGATTTGCACATCCTCAAAGAACCATAGCGACAATGTGGGCAGTGCCCTGAGAAGTAGAGTGCTATGTGATTTGAGAAGGGTGGGATGGTTTCCATCCAGCATGATTCAGCAGCTTGAGAACATACCAGACACTCAGAATATGTCTGTCCTTGTCCACTTGCCCCTTGATACCACCTTTACTTGCTCCACAAGAGCTCCCAATTTTTCTCTCAGATATCTTATCTGCTTCATTCCTGCTCTCCGAAGCTGAGTCCTATTTTATTTTGGATCCTTGACTTGTCTCTCCTCCCTGGCAGGGCCTGGGTCTCCAGACCCTAGTATCTGCACTGGGTCTCTTCTCATGGCAGTTCTTGAGAGCTCTGCTCCAGTGAGCTGTATCTCCAAGGTAAGGCCTGGTGTCCCAGACACCAACTTAACCACCTCAGCTTTTTCTTATCTTCACATTAGGGGGTTAAAGTTGCATTTGAAGCAGGTCTTTCAGAATGCACACCATTTTCCCTAGCCAATTTGGCGCAGTGGATAGAGCGTCACCTGCAGACTGAAGGGTCCCAGGTTCGATTCCAGTCAAGGACACAAACCTTGGTTACAGGTTCGATCGAGGCCTTGGTCTCGGTGAGTTCAAGAGGCAACTATTCAATGTGTTACTGTCACATCGATGTTTCTCTCTCTTTCTGTCTCTCCCTCTCCCTTCCGTTCTCTCAAAAGGGGGTTAGGGGAGTAATAGGGGAATAAGGACACATGCAATATCTTAATTAATAAAGAAATTAAAAATAAATAAATAAAAATTAACAGGAAAAATATCCTCGGGTGAGGATTGACAACAACAACAAAAGGATACATAGAATTTTGTTAAGTAGAGATGAGGCTTTCATCTCTGTAATGCTTGACTCAAGTCAACTTTCTCAATTTAACTACAATCATTTCTATTCCATCTGTGTTTTGGAAAGGCTGTGATTTGTCAGGCATTGTATTGATCATCGCCAAGGACACTGAGATAAGTAAGATACAGAAACTGCTGTGATGTAGGTAGGGCAGTTGGTATCATACCCATTTTATGGATGAGGCAGATTGAGGCTTGGAGAAGTCATTAACTTTCCAATGGCTAATCATGCAGTAAGTGGAATAGATGGAAATTCCTCTCCAGTTTTCTTTTGCCCTAGTCCACTGCTCTTTTGCCACATCGGAAAATACCATGAGGTTCAAATAAAGGAACTGGATTTTATCAAACTGATATCTATTCAATAAGATACAATATCTTGTAAGACTATGTCCAATGTGATAGGGCACTCTTGAAGATTAGACTGTAAAATCGTCAAAAGTCAAAGGAATATACTTCTTATATGCCATTTGCTACATAAACAAAAGACTGCATTAATGAATTAATGGGCACATGGAACCTTGGCAGTTCCTCTAATCAAGGGATGGGAGCAGGCAAGTCCACACCTTGTCTGTTTATTCAGAAGCAGGTTCGAACCCAGGAGTAGGGAATGAAAGGTTCTCTGCCTTTGCTTTTGTGACCCTCTGTCTCTGGAGGCAACATCTGAAACACCTGGTGAAAGTGTGCCTTGCTCAGTTTAGCTGAAACTGACATTTGATTTCAGTTCTAATATTACTCCTTCCTCTTCAGATTCTTGGGGCGGGGTGGTGGGAGAGAGGGGGCCTCCTTGTGAGACTGAAGCAGAAGGTTTCACTGTTGAGTGCAGAGGGATTTAAGAGGGAAGTAGATTCGAAAGCAGCCTGGTTGGATGGAGTAGAAGGAACTGGCTGTCCTGAGTACAAGGGGCAGCTTTGAAAAAGACAGAGCTGTGAAACTAGGGGAGGATGGAAAAGTAGGTTCAGTGCAGGGAGTGGGGATTGAGGAGGAAGCATGCTTTGGATATTTCCTGTAAGATAACTACCAGGCCTTAAGCATGAGCAACGTTTGGAGCAACTAATAGCAAAGCATAGCAGCCATGGGTACTAGACTAAATGTTACTGTGTAGTTGGAAGCTGTGAGAATTAGGCAATTGTGGCATATTGTGTGCAAAGAGGTAAAGAGTAGCATGTGTTAGGGGAAGAATTCAGAGAGATGTGTTTCAAATGCAAACATGGCCAAGCTCACTGCCCGCCCAGAGCCCAGGACCTGTCCAACTCATAGAAACAGCCCCTGCTTGGTTTAAAAAAAAAAAAGGCTGTGTTTCTCTATTTGGATCAAGCTGCACCCCTTTTGCCCATAGAGGTTGTGACCAGTAGGTATGAAAGAACCTCTCTCAGTTCTAACCAGGAGCAGTGCTTTTCTTAAATGCCCTATATTTTGAAAGGTAACAAAATCTATATTTGAGATTAGAAAAATAAACGAGCAGGGAAACAGTTCGACAGAAAGAAGCTAGCATGGCCATTGGGAGTTGCTTTCTAACTCTGAGCTCCCTAAGGCGGGGCCTTCCGCACTCACGTCATCTTTACCTGGGCTGGCCACCACTAAAGCAACCATGGAATGAATGACTAATACCTAAGGAAACCCACTTTTTGGCCGATGAAATAATTGTGAAGTTGAAACAGGCCACCTGTTTTAGATCAGGCCTTAGGATCTGTGATGTGAACCCAGAAGATCCAGAGGCCTGCATTTCTCTGATCTCTTTTCTCCCACCCGACCAGAGTGGTGCAGGGGCAGGCCTCACAGAAGCAGATGGCGAGGAAGCATTGGGGAACGGGTGCATCCCTGGGGGTTAATGTAAGGATGAAATGAGAACTTCGACTCGTGGAGTAACTGATTGTTGAGATCCTTGTATGTGCCAGGCAGTGGGGCCCAGTACTGATCAAATAGAAATCCCTGCCTTCGTGGTGCTTCCTGTATCAATGGTGTGAGGCAGATGATGAGTAACAGCGATAGGTTTTGTGTTAGACAGTGGTCCATGATGGAGAAAAATTCTGCAAGGAAGAGGCCGAGGGAGTGCGGGACAGCCATCAGGGAAGGCAATATTTATTTATTATTTATTTTATCTTTTTTAGGGAAGGCAATATTTATTTATTTTATCTTTTTAAGGAAGGTGATAATTCTTTATATTTATTTTATTTTGGTGTTTTGTTGTTGTTGTTGTTGTTCTTAGGGAAGGTACATCTAAAGAAGATGCTGGAGCGAGCACTGTAGCTATCTGGGGAAAGAGGGGTCCATGCAGAAGGAACAGTGGGCTAATAGGCCCGGAGGTTCATGCCTGGTGTGTTCTAGAAGCTGTAAGGAGCCCATGTGGCTGGCTAATTGAGAGGGGCGGAAACTGGTAGGAGGAGAAGTCAGTGAGGAGCTAATCCTCCAGACCTCTAGGCCATGCCTAGAATGTGGGCTTTTATTATAATTGAGGTGGATCTTCTGGAGGTGAACAAAGTGGGATGGGATCTGAATTAAGGGAAGTGGAATCACCTTGGACTTAGGTTGTATGGTGAGAACAGTTAGATGGTGCCCCTTGTCAGCTTATGAAGACACGATGTGGGGAGGAGATCACAGAGTGGTCCAGGCTTTCCTGTAACCTTTGTGCTCACGTTTGCTCTACCAGCTGCTCACACATTGGCTCTGATGGAATTCTGGGAATCAGGTAGGACAGGTGATTGGGGCCTTTGGTCTGAAACAAATCAGTGAGTGTCTGACATTGTGATTAATTGCCTGGTGATGGGAACAGCATGTCTTGATCATCTCATCTTCCTATGCTGGTATGTCAGGTGCTGAAGCAAACTCTGGGGTACTGTCGTGAACAATGATGGGTTCCTGCTTCTCAGGTATCTATCGATCCAAACCTCCTCCTCTGGGAAGGGGGTAAGATGACATTAAACACAAGTATGCAAATAACTATCTCATGTTAACAGTGAGGAGTGAAGCAAAAGGTGCTTGCAAGGGGCTCTGGAATGTACTGTGGAGGGTGGCTGGTGATTACAAGAAGCTTCTCTGAGAGAGGGACATTTAAGTTGAGGCACAAAGATGGGGGAGAAGGTGGCCTAGTGGAAAACAAGGTGTGCCAGAGCACTCAGAGAAAAGGGAGCAACACATGCAAAGGCCCTGTGGCAGAAAGGAAGAAGTGCATGCCTAGTGCCTGGAGAGTAGACAGCAAGGGTGAAGGGTGAAATGAGCCTAAAGAAGTGGGCAAGGCCCTAGCTGGTTTTGCTCAGTGGATAGAGCATCAGCCTGCGAACTGGAGGGTCCCAGATTCAATTCCGGTCAAGGGCACATGCTGAGGTTGCAGGCTCATCCTCAGTAGGGGCGTGTGAGAGGCAAGCCAATCAATGATTCTCTATCATTGATGTTTCTCTTTCTCTCTCTCTCTCTCTCTCTCTCTCTCTCTCTCTCTCTCTCTCTCTTGCTTCCCCTCTGAAATCAATAAAAATATACTTAATAAAAAAAGAAGTGTGCAAGGCTGGTCAGGCAGGACCTTCTGGCATGGGAGGATTGGGGCATTTCTTCTGAGTGCAATGGGCAGTGCTAAAAGGCATTTCACAAGAGAGAGAACTCACCAGGCTTGCCTCAATCATGCTGGCTGTGTATGGAGGGTGGCCTGCTGGGGGACCAGAGTGGGTTCATAGCCTGTTGGGAAGCCCCTGTAGCATCCAGGTGGTCAAATTGCTGCACAAGGACAATTGAGGTGCAACAGGTGGGTCCTCCTATGAATCACCCCCATTCACTGGCCTAAAAGCCCTCCAGGTTAGCATCCCTCATTTGGCTTTCAGCTTTGCTAAGGCATCCATTTCTATTCATCTCTATCAGCACTAACACTGTTGGACTCAGCATGGCTTAGGATCCCAATTCTGTCCCTTTCTGTTTGTGGCTGGGACAAGTCTCTCTGACCATAATTCCTAACTCCTAAAATGGGCAAAATTGCACCTGGGAGGATAAAATGAAATAACAATTAAGGCTCTGTCTTGATGCCTGTATAGGTAGGTAACTCAACAAATGCCAGTTTTAGGCTATCTAAATGAATCATTTTCTAATGAGAACTAGTTCCTTGAAATCAGGTTTCTTTCTGTTCCACAAAGAGAAGTGAAAAAACATGATAGTGAGAGATTGAGGAGACCATGACCTTCACCTTGGGCCTCCACAGCCTCCTGAGGCTCTGAGAACCGAAAATATGGAAAATATCAAGGGGTCTGACGAAAGGTGCTGAACAATGTGAGAAGATTAAAGTAGTTTCCCTTCCCATATAAACTCATTTCCAAGGTGAATGAGCACATTTTAGAAGAAACAAACACCGCCAACATGTCACTGGCCTGAAGCAAGGTGCTGTCTCCTAGCGACAGGAGCGCCCAAGTCTGTTTCTTCCACAGACATCCTGACTTGATTCCTCATTTAGAAACCCAAGGGGAAAACGCTGCCTTTTTAGTTTCTCTGGGTGTTTTCATTGTTCCTCCAAAGTGTCAAGATTTCATTGTGTATCATCAGCTCCTAGATTCCATTATCTTGAAAGCTTCTACTCAAACCTCTACCATTTGAACATTAAAATTTTAAAACCTTTTTAAAAAAATGATGAAGCTCAAGTAATTGACCTCATAAAGTTACAGAGGATAGAAATGGGGCTCAGAGCAGACTAAAAAAAGAGACAGAACATACACACACATGGATATATCCAAACTTGTAACGTCCTCAACCCGCAGAGATCTGGAACCCACCTAAACCATTGGCTTCTGCTGTTGAACACATGATATGAGGTGGGGGCAACGCATGGCCCACTATTCTCCCTACCCCCCATAACATGCCCCTGTGCCAAATAGTCCACCTGGATACCCCATCACACCTGAAAAACATGCAATTGTCAGAATCCTGGCAATATAGTCCATGTGCCAGGTAAATTGTAAAATATGAGTCACGGCTCCATTTCTTTTGCAATTTTGAAAATAGCAAAATTTTTATCAAGATAGAAACTGAAAACTCTGAGTGTCACCTCCTGGGGAGCCCTGATGCTCTCACGTCAGACTTGTTCTCACCCACCCCCACAACTCTAGTCACGCTATGCCTCCCAGGGAGTTACCCTGCTGTTGAGCGCTCAGCACCCAGACAACTGCCTGCCTGCCTCAGGGCACTTTCAAATGGCTCCACAGGCACCTGGTGTGGCCTGATCTCCAGCTCACAGGCTGACAGGCAGCTTGTTGTTCTGGGTGTCACCCATCACCCTCCCGTTCTGCTATTCAGACTCTGAAGACCAGCCCTTCCTCTACCCAGGTCCCCTCTGGCCAGCATCCCTGCCCTGCAGCTGGGATCTTACCTGCTCTAAGTCCTATTTTCTCAAATATCTGGTATTTGAAAACTGATTCCTACGACTACACTAATTCATTACTCCTGGGAGGAGGGAAATATTATCTTAAAGTGACCCTAGTAGATAGCGTCTGAACCCTGTGGCTTTAGAATTGTGTTCCATGGAATCAGGCTCCCAGTGCCTGACAGTCTTCCTATGGAGCCTGGAACCCATTGCCTTCTCTCCAGGCTCCGACCAGGGCACACTGTGTTTATATGCCTTCAACCCTGGGCCCACCCAGTGGGGTCAGTAAGAGGATGGGCTTCCGAGCCAGACCATCCAGGTTTGACTCCCAGCTCTTCCACCTACCAGCTGTGTGATGGCGGACAGGCCAGGCCATTTAGCCTCTCTGTGCCCCAGCTGTGTCAGCTGTAAAACATTAGCAATAACAGTACACTATCTTACAGGATTGTGATTGGACTAAGTGAGTTACAACATCTGCACATAGAAAACACTAGGTAAGAATCTGATATTATGATTTATGTAGGGCAGTCTGCAAGATGCCACTTGAGAGACGTTTTCCACTGGTTACGAAAAAGGTAGAACAAACAGAACCCCAAACTCCCACTACTTTCACTCAATATATGAATAACTAATTGGAATTCTGCCACTGAGGGCACGGTTTTTGGTGCCCCTCAAATCCTACCTAAGCGTGGGACTGAGCTGGCTTCAGGTCTGCCCTTTGACTCCATCAACCAGCTCGAGGGGAGCATTTCCATTTGTGATTGCAGACTTAGGGAGAGGGCTTAAGTGCCATGTCTGCGCCATTTATTCACTCCATTATTCTATGAGGTTTGTTTCTTTTTTAAGTTACTATTATTAAGCTAATAATATTATCAGGCTCTTTATGATACATGCCAAACAGGAGACCATTGGCTCACAGTGTGACAGGGTCCATGGGAAGACATGTTGCCTGATTTTCTAAGAGTTTGCCACTGTGTATACGTTAGAGAGCTTTGGAATCTGAAATGTAGCTTCTATGTTTGAGGGTCAAGGACATAACCTTTGTAGGACGCCTACAGGTCTTTTCCACTTCCAGGATAAGCATCTGAAGTCTGTTCTTTCAAGTTTAGCACAAATTACGCTACGGCTGTGTGCATTGTGAAACTCGGAGAAAGCGTGGGTGTGGGGAAGAATGTTGGCTTTGAAACTAGGCTCCTCACCCACTGGCTGCCACGCCCCCTCAGTGGGTCCCACCTCTGTGTCTTTGCACCTGATCCCTATGACCTTTGCTGGCTGCAGATGCTCTTACCGGCACCTGCCTCCTCCTCCAGGTCCCCAGGAGCCCTCCTGTGCCCCAGGCAGGCTGACTCTCCTATCTCAGGACCTTGGCCTCCTGGTTGCAGACAGAATTGTTCATCCCTGACTCTCCCTCCTGTGGGCTCCACAGCATCTTGGGTGTACCCTACACTGTTCTGGTCCCCCTGTGTTATCCATTTCCCCTACACCCTTGTGAGGTCTTTAAAGGCTTTAAAGTCCAGTTTACTCCTCATTCTCCAAGGTCTGGCACAGGGCCTGATATGTAGTAGGGGCTTAATAAAAGTTTGTGAAATGAATAAACCAGCCCACTGTTCAGTTAGGGGTGGCAATATGTTAATGATCACTTGAGACAATGTGTCATAAAATAATTTCTTACCAAACTTGAAAACAATGCTTTTTTTCCATTCTTTTAAATTTGTGTGGACTCAGGTTCTTATCCCATGCTAATGTAACTCTCACTTGAGAACCCTCCAGAAGTGTGCTATCACTGAGTTGCACAGGAAACAACTCATTGACCATGGCCAAGAGACAAGGATGGGGACTGAAGCACAGGCCATTTAACACTGTCACGGTCACCCCCTGCCCAGTGCACGGCTGTTGGCACAATGATAACACCCCAAATTCCACTATGATGCTCCAGTGGGTCCTAAATGAAGGGTTATCGTATTATAGTAAGGGCTAGAATGAAGTGGAAGTGGAATGTTTTCACAGGGTTTATTACCTTGGGATCTGAGAAATATTTGTTTTTTGGTTGACTGATACTCCGCTGTTTATACTGCCCATGTGGCTTGCTTTGTAGAATTCCAAACACAAGAGGGCTGTTGGGTAGACCAGGAAGCACATGTGAGGAAGCACCCATCAAACTCCCCCATGACATTTCTGTGTGGGTCAGTCTGAAGTCACATAGGCCTCAGAATGTCAATCCTAAAGAAATCCCCACAGCTTGTGCAAGAGCATTTTCTCATGTCTCTCCACAAGGAACACTGAGATGTCATTTCATTCACAGAATAAAGGTAGCGGCTCACATTGAGTGAACACTCACTACACATCAGGCAGAGTGCTGAGCACCTTCATACAGATTGCTTCATTGATTCCTTGCAGTAATAAATCCATAACAGATGAGAAAATGAAAGTGCAGCGCTTCTAGGTGACTTGTTTCAGGTAATCCAAGTAGAGGTCATGGGACTGGGATTTGAAGCCATATCTGGCCCCAAAGCCTGGATGCCCCTTCCTCTCACACACAGGTTCTCCTGGTGAACCCAGGGCCCTTACTTCTGTCTATACTGTGCCTGCAATCTCCAGGAAGTCCGGTGCCTTAGGAAATATGGTGCGAGTCCTCACTCAAGTAGAACAGCAGATACACCTTATTTGGGGGAGTTTGATGGGTGCTTCCTCACATGTGCTTCCTGGTCTACCTAACAGCCCTCTTGTGTTTGGAATCTCCCCATTTCTTGCCCCTTTTTCTATTCAGTTTGGAGACCAACCTCCAGAGATGAAAACAAATGTTCCCTTAGATTGTTTGCAGACACCCACTGAGCTGCCCTGCACAGCTTCAGGTACCAAGATAGGTGCCTCTGGTTCAAATAGAAGGTGTCACTGCCCAGATCAAGACTTCAGCACCCCTCCCCCTTTTCCTCCCTGCTGGAAAGCCTGGGACATTAGAGATGCAGATGTGGCTGGATCCAGGCACCTTCTGAGCCTTAACCCTTAAATGGGACATTTACAAGGAAAAGAGCTTTTCTGTGAAAATTTCACTGGGAACTTGCAAATAATGTGTGCCCTGCTGGCTGCCCCCGCCACCCTGTGGCGGGTGCTCACACACAGTCAGGGGCTTTCTTGACATTCTTTTTTTCTCATCTTCACCTCTGAAGACCCGAATCGGAGAAATCATGGGAGTTGGAAATTCCGACCAGCCTTTTGCTTTCAGTTGTTCCCAGGGCTGGTGAGTCTTGTTCTGAGAAGATGGTGAGAGATTGTGGATGGTCTGCCAATCAACCTTTATCTGAGGAGGAGGTTGGAGTCCCCTTGTCAACGTGGGAAGTTAAATGAGTCCGTTAGGAAAAAGTGAATGGTGAATGCCATTTTATTTCCTTTAAAGTATTCTTTATCAAAAGAGGCACACTGCCAGGGGCTTAGGCAACCTCAGAGGACAAGGAACAATTCTCCAAGGAAGGAGTGGAGGGCAGCGAGGGGAAAACCCACCCAGGGCATCAGTGAATTTTGAGCTTTAAAACCCTGTTGTTCATCTTGCCAAGTTCCAACTTTTGACAGCTGCTAAGTAAGGCACCTGGGAAAATTAGCTTCAATTTTATAATCTGGACATGGGAAGGGAAAATTCATCAGGGCTAACGCCACAGAAAGAACACGGGGCTTTCCTGGGCCTGCCCCGGAGCTTCTGTCTGTGACTCACTAAGCTTGGTGTGTGGAGAGATTTGGGGTCCTGCGAGGACGAACAAGATATACTTCCTGCCCTCTGAATCTGGGCATGCACAGCCACAGGATCAAGTCAGGAACTGGCCTGTGAGGAAAGGCCTCTATGCAATGTCCCCCTCTACTGGATTCCTGCATGGAAAACAGTACCCCACAGGCCCTCTGCTGCCTTAGAATCTCTTCAGAGGTTTTTCCCTACATTCGAACATGTGTTGGATTTGGCCAAGGCAACTGCCCCTGCCCTCTCCACGGCTCCCTTGATTAAGATGAAAATTCCTCCAAATGCATACACATCCAAGAAAGATAAGACACATGCCGGAGAGAGATGAATGAAAGGATAATGGGCGGTGTGGAATTTTAAGACTGGAGAAGACAGAGTTGTTTCCCTAGTGGGGGATTGAGGACCAGAGATGGGGAGCTACTTGCTGAAGACACACATCTGGTAACAGGCAACAGGGGCACTGAAACCCCCTTTTTCTGGCTCTTACTTTGATACTCCTCCTCCGGTGGCAGAGTGACTTGTGAATACTCAGGGTGGCTGAGTCTTGAGAAAAGCTTCTGGTCATGGAACCCATAGTGCCAGTCTCAGAAAGAAGTGGTCTTTTAGGCTGTTTCTCAGGGATTGGGTCCCATAGACCCTAAGTCCAGGCCAACTGCAAGGTCCAGACACCTCCCTTTGAGAGTCACTACTTCCAGAGCAGTGCTGCCAGTAGGACTATCTGCAGTGATGGGAATGTCTGTGTCGGCCTTGCCCTTTGTGGTCACTGCTAGCCACGTGGGTCTACTGAGCACTTAGGGCATGGCTAGTCTGAACCTGAATTATAAACTTTATTTGATTTTAATTAATTTTAAATTAAGTATTCACATCTATCCTGCCTAATGCACAGCACAATTCTGGAAGGATCTGTTGACCTGTGTATATCACTTGGCTAATCTTACTAGGTGTCATCTGGAAATTAGCAGGGCTGTGTGGAGAGGGTGGGATCCAGGATGTGACAGAGCAACTTGACCAAACAGCACTGGAAAGGAAACACCAGGTAGTCATCATTAATACAGCTTCTGCCCCATTTGGATTTGGGAGAGACTTAACGTCTGGGACTCTATTTCTTCACCTGCAAAATGGGAGAGGTTGGTGGGTTTTATCCATGTGGCCACTAAGTCTTTTTGTTATTTTCCCCTAATGGACTCCTTGGTTAGAAAAAGTTTGTGCTACAATAGCACTCATTAAGTAATCATGGCAGCCATTTTAGGTTACAAACTACTAGTCAGAAGTTTTTTTTAAAACATATTTGTATTGAATTCAGAGAAGAAAGGAGAGAGAGATAGAAACATCAATGTGAGAGAGAACCATCAATTAGCTACCTCCTGCTTTCTCCCATTGGGCATGGAGCATGCAACCTTGATGGGGAATCAAACTGTGGTTCATAGGATGATGCTCAACCACTGAGCCACTCAGGCCAGGCCTAGTCAGAGCTGCTGTCAGCATTCGCTAACCAGAGTGACCACACTGAGTCAATACAGTTCCATCCAACAGAGGCCTGAGGCATGGTCAGCCTGTCAACTCTCATGTCAGGCATGTGCATTGTATGAATGGTTCTCCCAAAATATTGAGACTATCTCTAGTACCCCCATTACTGCTTGCTGGGACATTTTTAGGAGGCTTAGGATAACAATCCAGATGAAATGATGCCCGTGTCCCACCTGGCTCTCACAATCCTGAGTCTAAGGAGGCTTTAACAAGGGGGACCTGATCAGAGGGAGGAAAAGAAGGTACAGTGCTTCTTGGGGGGACCTGACCTTTGTTGGGGGAGAATGCTGGAACACAGCTGGGAAACCAAGCAGGAGGGTTTTGCCTGCTTCCCCCTTTTCTGTAAGATCCTGTTTGTGGGCCGCTGGAAGGCATTAGAGCCATTTGTCTCGACCTGCCCCCAACTACCACATCAGGCCTTCTTGCCGCGCCTCAGGTACTGCCTCCACCAGCAGGAACAGAGCACGAGGCAAAGGGCCATTTGCTTCCCCCAGTGCGACACTCCAAGGCTCTGGAAGTGCCTCAGGGAGGGCGGTGAGAGGAAACCCGGAGCAATGAGGCAGAACCCAAGACACACTTACACAGGAAGCCGCAAGGAAGCGCCTCTTCCCTCTGAGGGTTCTGAGAGTGGACCAGTTTCTTTGAAGGACGTACTTTCAGGTTGAGTTAACATGTGTGTGGCACCTCTGTGTGCACTCTGGTCTCACCTACCTCCCTTGGATCTGTGAGGGAGAAGACATGGGTCCACCTCTACAGAGAAGGCAAAGGGCCCAGGAAGCTGCAGGTTGAGGAGCTGGTAGATAGCAGCTCTGTATCCACTCCCAGGACAGCAAGGTTGAGAGCCTAGGCAACAGGACAGAGGCCTCCAATAAGCAAACACAACCTGTTAGTCTGAGCATTCTTACTCTTGTTACGTAGGGCCACTGAGGCAAGGAGCTCCCTCTGTAGCTCAATACCAAGAACCCTTTCTCCTAGGTTCTCACCGCATTTGTCCTTCACCTGCTACTGCCAGTGTATGTTTCCATTCTCCAAACACCTTTCTCAGGCTGTATAATCTTGTTCTCCCAAAAATCCTGGCAGATAGATGGAAAGCAACCTCTTTGTTCCCATTTTCCATATGCATAAATGGAGACCCAGGGTTATATGGCTTTGCCATTGATTTCAGGGTTGGATTGGCTAAATAAAATAGAATTTTTTTGGATAGTATGTTTGCCTCTTTGACCTCGTCTAAATCAATTCCACAATATCAGTATCCTTCTGACACTTTTTTGTTGGTAGTGGTGATGAATCAGAGGTGTTATTCACTCTGGTTTTGATAAAGTATCAGTGCTCCCAATCTCAGCAATTTTTGTAGAGCTGACAGAGATTCCAAAATATTCACATGATTCCAAAGTCTTCTGAGAACAGGATTCTCTTTGTGTTTAAGTGTGTCTGTGTGGTATCTGTATTGACCCATTCTTTGAGGAACCTCAGGAAGGCCAGGTGCAAGCTTCCATACACTGATTTGTCAAACCAGCTAATAAACACAAAGGTATTTTGAAGATCATAGCATCCTGACTTTGGTAACAAGAACCCATTTTGTCTGTTCAGTCTGGGCCTGTGCAGGCATGGTCCACAGGGCTACTGGTACATATGTACTTATTAAAAAAAATATTAACTGAGCATCTACTATTTGCTAAACATGTTATGCACTTTCACAGTCATCATCGGTTTTAATAGGTTCATGTTTGATCTGGGTTTTGTTGGAGGGAGTTCTTCAGCATCTGGAATAGGATTAAAATAATCATAGCCGTCTCTTTTTCCTTCTTAACTTTTCAGATTTTATTTCCCAGGAGATGGTGTTCAATTGTTTGATTTTACTATTTATGATGATGGAGCATTTTTTTTTTTACATTAAATGCTTGCCAAGGAGGTGTGTTCTACTGAGGGCATACATCAGACTGGAATGAGAGTCTGTGGTGAGGGCAGCTTAACCAGGGGGAGGGGACTGCAACATTAATAAACTGAGATCATAGAATCACAGGGGTCAGGAGCCCAGGGCCTTTGTTGGAAAGATATTAATAGAGATCATGCTTACATTTTTAGCTGAAGAAACTATTTGATCTCCTGAGCATAGCTCTGATGTCTCTTATGATATGTATTAAATGTAAAACCCTTTTCTACTCAGAAAGTCATTTGTCAGACCAAGTGGTTAAATGTTTCTATAAAATCTTGGAGCTGTAGGAAGCAAGATAGGCATGGCAGATCCATCAGTATTGACCTGAGCTGGCGATGTGGTAAAAGGGCCCCAGGGAGGAGGGACTTCGCAGCCAGTTCATGCTGTTGGTTTACTGTCTGGTTTTGGTGGGAAAATATGAGGGATAGGGAAAACAACCTGATATGAATAAAGTGCCTGGCACAGAGTGAGGCACTTTTAAATCTATTTTCTCAGTGACTGTGACCAATGGCCTCATCAACCATGGCTTACTGCTCTCGGGGCCCACTCTAACCCAAAGACAGAAAATGGGCCATTATCATTGTCATTTTGGCGGGGGAAGAGGGTGATTCTAAAAGGTATTCTGGTCAAAACTATCTCCCCAGTTGGATTAAAATTCAAAACAACTGAGTTACATGTGAGTCAGATTTGAAGCATGAGGCATGGACTCCAGGAGCCTCCTGTTAAAATGTCCCTAAAATTCCCTGTGAGGAAAGAAAAAAGTCCTCCTGGCACCGACACGTGGTGATTTCTCAAGTTAATGAAAACCTGGGTGTTGGTTTCATTGCAAGAGATGGAGACCCAAAGTTTTACAGAGTTCCATCTCTCCCTCAGCATGCAACTGTCAGCATAGGCTGTTTCCCACATGGAGCCTAAGGTGTGTGTGTTGTTCTCATAGGTGAAGTTCAGGCGTAGTTGACATTGTATGCCAGCAATGAAGGACTCGGGGAGACTGATATTTGGTAGAATGCTGGTCTGGCCAGAGCTGTTGCCTGAGTCTGAGATGGCCTGGCAGTCAGAGGAGAGGGGAAGGGAGGGGAAAGAAGAAGGCCATTTCTCACTTACCTAATTCCCACACCCAACTAGGCAGCCAAGTTCCTCAAAGGGAATTTTAGAAAAAGCATACAAGACTCAAGAAAGCAACAACCTTAGTTGGAACCTGCACATTGGCGGTTCTTACAGGGAAAGGCAAAAGGTGAGCAATAATCTGATAAATGTGATCACGCACATGGGTTGAGGTTAACAGTCTTGGCCAAAATTTCTCAAGAATTTCTTGGGCATTTGTGTGAAGTGTTTCATAGGAAATCCCTGATTTCCTCTTCAAAACTGCCTCACAAAGGTATGATTAGCACCCACATTTTACAACTGAGCAAACAGGGTGCCGAGTATTTGCTAGCTCTGAGAATGAATCGAGAAATAGGACCAGTTATATGTTCACATTGACCATATGATCTGAACAACACAGTAGCTTAGAAACTACATAAATATGTCTGCTACTTAAACCAGAGAAAAGTCTGTCTTGTGAAACATATGGATGATGCACTGTCATAAAGTAACACTATTTTTAAACCATATTATACCTGAATCTATGCATACAGATGAGTGCTAGGTTTTTAAGACCTCCTTCGCCATGTTGCTGGCAATCCCTGGGGCTCTAGGAAGGAACTGGCCCTCATGCCCACAGAAGGGAGCACTAGTGTGTAGGAGAAAATCTGTCCTCCCTGGAGATGGCAGTTGACTTTTCCAGTGACAAAGCCACAGCTGGAGATGCGAATATCCTCAGTGGTGGCTGATTGTCAACCTGGGGACAAATGGTTCCATTTTTTCTGCAAGAAGAGCCAGGTCTGATGAATAAAGTACATGTTTAAAGTGACCTTCTGAAGGAGTAATGACAAGGCCAGTTTTCTGCCATGATCCATAAATCAATCCAATTCCTAGAAAGGAATTCCAAAGATATTTTGGCAGCAGCCTCAGGATTAATGTATATGGCTTCCCGAGATGACAGCTTTGGCGATAGTGTTCATTTGCCGGAATAAGTTCTGATGTTTCAGTAATTAATCAGTTGTGTTATCTTGTGTGTCTTGATTTCATAAGTGAAATATAAGATCCTGAAAGCTAGGGGCCAGAATAGAGACATGGTTGAACTGTGTTGGTGGAAGTATTACCTGATGTCATCCCTCCCCACCCCTGTTTCTCTCAGTCCTCCCCTCAGCAAGCAACCCCATTCTCTGATGTTGGCATCAGCTTTCTTCTCTTCCTGTCGCCTCCCACATCCAACCTGTCAGGAGATCCTATTAGCTCTCCCTTTAAAATATGCCTGCAAAAGGACTGCCTCTCATAACCTCCATGGTTTCTACCCACTTCCCTCTCCCCTCACACCTGGGAAGTTATAGTAACCCTCTCACTGGTCTCTCTGCCTCACCTTTGCCTCCCAGAGTCTGATCTCTATACACCAGCCATTTAGAAAGGAGGTCACTTTTCTGCTCAGAACCTCCACTGAGTTTGGTGGTTGGCAGACTAATGATCACCAAGATGCTCACAGCCTATGAATGTGTCATCTCAGGTGGCTAAAGGGACTTTGTAGATGTAATTAAGAGTAGGGGCCTTGACATGGGAAAAGTACCCTGGATCACCCAGATGGGCCCAACCTATTCCTGTGAGTCCCTAAGAACAGAGAACCTGGCCACACTGATGTCAGAGCCAGAGAGCTGTGGGAATGGACGAATGGTCAGAGAGATGCCAGATGATAACGGCCTGATCCCCTGTTACTGGCTTTGAAGCTGGAGGAAGAAGGCCACAAGCCAGAGAAGGAAATCAGACTCTGGAAGCTAAAACATGTGAGGAAAAGGATTCTCCCTAGAGCCTTCAGAAAGTAACCCAGCCCCACTGACACCTTGAATTCAGCCCAGCGATATCCATGTGGATGTGTGACCTCCAGAACTGCAAGATGATAAATTTGTGTCACATTAAACCACTGTGTTTGTTTGTTCACAGCTTGTGTTATAGCTGCAATGAGACCTACTGGAGTTTCTCAGTCCACTTAAGTAAAACCCTGAAGGCCATGAGTGATCTCTCTGACTTTATCTCCTTCACTTCCTCTTAGCTGCTCACCCTGCTCAACACAGAGGCCTCCTTACTCTTTCTGTGAACATTTAGAGGGTTCTTACTTCAGATGGTTACACTTGCTGCTTCCTCAGCCTGAAGCACTCTTCCCGAAAACCACTCAGCCCCCTCTCTCACCATTCAGATAATAAAGTATTAATCATCATATACTATCAACAAGCCTCTTGCTATAATATATCGGTAGTTGTTAGTTTCAGATTGACATAAAATTAGCTCTCAACAACAAATTCCCCAAACAGGTAATTAATTTTGGACACTTTTATTTTATTTTTTTAGACTATGATGAGATTACTTGTTTGCATCCAAAACTCAGGCATGAACAGTATCATCCTTCTCCTTACAAATTGCCTGGGTGGTAACTTCTCCCTGCAACACAGCTGCCCCACTGGCTTGGTGACCTTGGGCAAAAGCACTTTTCCCTCAGGGCCTTTATCTTCTATGTGAAGGGGATCCAGATGAAATTTTTTGTACCTCTTCCACCACTAAGGTCTTCAGTGCCCACTGGTTCTGTATCTGTCTGGCAGGTTTGTGATGATGAGCAGTGGGGAGGTTGGGCACCATTTCTCTGGGTGCTTTTGAAAATCAAATGCTCCTTTGTACTCTGACCTTGGATGCATTCCAGATTCCCGGAGCCCAGGTGGGGTGTGGGTGTGTGTCAGCCAGTGTCATCACCAGGAAGATGCGGAGAAGGGGGTGGTGGGGAGGAAACAAACAAGGCAGGGTGGCCCAGGGAGGAGGCGAGAAAGACAAACAGGTCAGGACACATAAAAGATCCTTCAAGTTTTGGAGAGAAAACATTTTAAATCTGACTGAAAGATGTTAATGGCATGCATATTGAAGGAGGTAGGTGGGTGAGTTGGGAAGCCAGTCAAGAGCATGGATTTTGAATTGACTTCTTCACACAACAGTTCAGCAATCAACTCACCCCTTGATACCAGCAGAGGCTTGGTTCTACCCAGCATCCATTCAGAAAGCAGGTCGTCACTCTTCTAACTTTGGTGGTTAGCAGACCAATGGCCCCAAGATGCCCATGGCTTAATGCCTAAAGCCCATGAATGTGTCATGTCATGTGGCTTTGGGCCTTGATGTGGAAAAAGTACCCCACATTACCCAGGGTCCAACCTAATCATGTGAGTCCCCAGGGTCCCTGTGTTTAGCAAAATCTAAGAATGCTCAAGTCCCTTATATAAAACTAGAGGCCTAATGCATG
Organism: Lasiurus cinereus; assembly: GCA_011751065.1. Lineage (NCBI taxonomy): Eukaryota > Metazoa > Chordata > Mammalia > Chiroptera > Vespertilionidae > Lasiurus > Lasiurus cinereus. The sequence goes on along the minus strand of JAAGEH010000018.1, from coordinate 77,967,952 downwards.
AATTTGTGCATTGGTGGGGACCCTGGGCCTGGCCTGCACCAGTGCATGAATCCATGCTCTGAGCCTCTAGTATGCATATAGATCTTTTGTTCATCTCTTCCCACACTCCCTTCTCCCCTCTGAGATTCATCTGTCTGTTCCATGTTTCCATGCCTGTGTGTTGAGCATCTGCCCTCTGGTGGTCAGTGTGCATCATAGCTACTGGTCGAATGGTCACTTAGGCTTTTGTATATATATAAAGAGAGATAGCATAGTATTTGCTTATAACCTGTGCTCATTATCCCATATACTTTAAGTCATCTCCATACTCCTTATAATACCTAACACAATGAAAACACTATGCAAATAGTTATTGCACTGTCCTATTTGGGTGTAAACTTTCTGGAATGTTTTTGTGTAAATATTTTTGATCTGTAGTAGTTTGAATCTGCAAATGCAGAATCTACAGGCACAGAGAACTAACTGTGTCTAATAAGTTGAAGATATGGGTACACTATGACCCAGCATTTCCACGCTTCTATGGATAGAATGTGACCTCTTCCTCCAGTTCATATGTTGAAGCCCTAACCTTGGTGTGATGAAATTCAGAGATGAGGCCTTTGAGAGATAATTAGGTTTAGATGAGGCAATGCAAGTAAAACCCTCATAATAGGTTTTAGTGTCCATATAAGAGAGCTTGCTGTCTCTCTCTCTGCCATGTGAGGACACAGTGAAAAGGAGGCTCTCCACAAGCCAGGAAGAGACCTCTCACCAAGTACCAACCATGTTGGCACCTTGATTTTGGAGAACTGTGAGAAACAAATTTCTGTTATTTCGCCTGCTCAGTCTATAGCATTTTCTATGACAGCCTAAGCCAGTGGTCAGTAAACTCATTAGTCAACAGAGCCAAATATCAACAGTATAATGACTGAAGTTTCTTTTGAGAGCCAAATTTTTTAAAGTTAAACTTCTTCTAATGCCACTTTTTCAAAATAGACTCGCCCAGGCCATGGTATTTTGTGGAAGAACCACACTCAAGGGAACAAAGAGTTGCATGTGGCTCAAGAGCCACAGTTTGCTGACCATGGGTCTAAGCTTACTAAGACACATTTCTAGTATTTATGCTCTAAAGACACTTTTGCCTATATATACCAGAGTATTTACAGCACCATTATTATAGGAAAAAGTAGGAACAAATTATATATCCACTATAGTACAAGAAACTTAAAAATGGTGATATAATCATATAGTGGAATGCTATACAGCTGTGAAAATGAATCTATTTCTCCAGTCATGTCTATATAGATGGATCTCCCAAGTTGCAGAAGAATACTGTGGTATGAACCTTAAATAAAATTCAGAATTATACACAAGTCAATAATATATCATTGCACATTCTTTTTTTAAAAATATATTTTATTGATTTTTCACAGAGAGGAAGGGAGAGGGATAGAAAGTCAGAAACATCGATGAGAGAGAAACATTGATCAGCCACCTCCTGCACACCCCACACTGGAGATGTGCCTGCAAGCAAGGTACATGCCCCTGACCAGAATCAAACCCGGGACCTTTCAGTCCGCAGCCAACACTCTATCCTATCTAATCAAAGAGCAATATGGAAATTAACCACCACTCCATTACACCCACAAGCCACGCCCACCAGTCAATCAGGAGAAAGTATGCAAATTAACCCAACCAAGATGGCTGCAGCCATAGAGAGAGCAGAAGGGAGGCTTGGGTTTCCTTGGTGATGGAGGAAGCCAAGCTTTCCACAGACGCTGGCCTGCCAAGCACTCCACTCCAGGCTACAAAATTTCAATTATAGAAGATAAATAAATCCCCCCAAAATGGCAGCAGCCACGGAGCTGGAGAAAGCAGGAGGCTAGAGTTGCCCCTGGTGATGGAGGAAGCCAAGCTTCTGCAGCCCTGGTCTGCCTTGGTCTCTGCTTAAGACTACGTTTCAATTATAGAAGATAAATAAATCCCAACAGAAATGTCTGCTGCCACAGACCGAGCAGAAGGCTTGGCTCTGCTCCAGGCTACAAAGTTTCAATTGTAGAAGATAATAAATACCAGATACCAGGGCCTCCGCTTGAGTTCACCAGGGGGCAAGACCAGCCTGCAAACCACCACAGGCCACCTCACACCCCAAGGGAACCCCAACCCTGAACTGGGACAGCTATCGGGGCAAAATGATGCACCAGGCCTCTATCCTATCTAAAAAAAGAGTAATATGCAGATTGACCATCACTACAACACACAAGATGGCTTCCCCCATGTGGTCAAAGATCTTGCCCCCATGTAGACACAAGATGGCCACCACAAGATGGCCAGCAGGGGAGGGCAGTTGGGAGGGACTAGGCCTGCAAAGGAGGGCAGTTGGGGGCGATCAAGCCTGCAGAGGAGGGCAGTTAGGGGTCACCAGGCTTGTAGGAGAAGGCAGTTAGGGGCAAATAGGCTGGCAAGGGAGCAGGTAGCCTAGCAGGGAAGCAGTTAGGCATCAATCAGGCTGGCAGAGGAGTGGTTAGGGGTGATCAGGCTGGCAGGCAGAAGTGGTTAGGGGCAATCAGGAAGGGAGGCAGATGAGCAGTTGGGAGCCAGTAATCTTGGATTGTGAGAGGGATGCCAAATTGGAGAGGGTGCAGGCTGGGCTGAGGGACATCCCCTAACCCCACCTCCTGTGCACAAATTCATGCACTGGGCCTCTAGTACATATATAATAAAACTTGAAAAAAAGAACAAGGTGAAAAAAATGATAAAATTCAGGTGAGTAGTTACGCTGGAGAAAGGAGTGAAGGACAGGAGAACAGAGTGGGCACATGGGTGGCTGGAAAAGCATTCAAAATGTAGCAATGTTTGAAGCTGTGTGGTGGGGACATGGGTTTTGTTTGTTTTTCTTTACACATTCTATATAGTGTTATGTTTATTATTGTGTATATGTATGAAATATTTCATCATTAGAAAAACAATTTAAGCAATGAAAGAAAACATAATAAAACTATAGGTCTTGGAGACAGGCCAACCTGGGCTCCACTCCAGGCTCTGAGGCTTTATTAGCTTGGGGTCCAAGCAAGGCTCTTCCCTTTGTGATAAATGGCACCTCCTCATGGACATCTGAGGGAAAACCCAGGGAAAATGAGAAGAGCTTGCACCTCCTAGGTGTTCAGCAGTGGGAACAATGATGATGAAGATGAAAGAAGGCATATAAAAGCTCTTAAGAATCCTTCTTAAGATGATCGAGGTGATGCGTCATAGTTTGCAAGCCCTCTCTTTCTTGGAGCTGATAAATCTGTAGCAAGCCAGAGCAGATACGTTTGTGGAGGCTCAGTGAACTAGAAGGATCGACTGAATCCCACCATCACAGTGGGAGATATTGAATGCAATGCCAAGGAGACAAGGAGTTAATACAACTGTAGAGGATTTAAAATGCTTAGTGAACAGGCTGTGTTGGTGGACATATAGGAAGCCCTGCACACGCAGTTGGGGCTTACAAGTTTTTTCCTGTGTAAATATTCATAGAAATGGGCCATACCTTAGAAAACAAGGAAAGGTTCCCAAATTTCAAAAAAATATCAGGAACATGTAGATCATGTTTTTTTACTAAAACACAAGTTAGAAATCAACAAAAATATAATACACATTTGAAAACTTGAACATGCTTTTAAATAACTTGGGGATCAAAATAAAATTATGTGAACGCTGGTAGAGAAGTTTTATTTTTAGTGAACTTATTCTTTTTTAATTTTAAATGACAGTTTGCATTCAGCCATATTCTGTATCAGTTTCAGATGTACAGCAATGTGGCCAGAAAGGTTTTTAAAACCATCAGTGGCTAGTACTCTGCTAGGCTTGGGCTTGTCTGGAGAACATCACCAGGAAGAGGTGCCCATCCTTGGTTCTTACCTCCCATGATTGTTCTCCTTCATCCAGCCTTCAAGGGACTACTTGTTGTCCTCAGATCAATGAAAAATGACCCCGCTCCTCCCCATCACTCCTCCCAAATGAAAACCTCCCAGCTGACTGTCAGGGGTGGAAGAGAACACACATTTGTTGAAGGCTGGCTGTGTACCAGGTGCTGAAATTTGGGGCATACAGATAAATTAAGCTCAGTCCTTGCCCATAGCGCTCACAGTGGAAAGGAGGAAAGGCATATTATTATAGCCATTACATTCACACATATATATGAAAGAATATAATATTCATTTATATTCATTCTTAATCACTGGCCCATGTGATGAATGTCTTTGTAGATGAAGAGAAAGGCAGGATGGAGAGTGCAGAGGGAGTGGGGTGGGATGTGGAAACCAAGCACAATCAAGACAAAATTTCAGGTGCATCTCAAAGCTTAGGGTAGGGGAGGGGCAGAGGAAGGAATGAGGAGTGTGGGAAAAAGAGTGGTGAGAGAGTCTGGTTCCTCTGGGAAATGCTCAGGGTGTGTGTGGGTGAGGGAGGTGACTGGCTGCTATCTCTTTGCAGGGGCTAAAACATGTGAGGCCTTGAATTCTAAGGGCTTTGAGTTGTATTCTGTAGGCAAAGGGAATTTACAAAGGTTTTGAGCCAGAGAAGCGACAAGGATGATTTTTTTTTTAATAAAAAGCAATTGCTGGCAGAAGAGGAGAAGATGAACGGGAGGGAGAAGGGAACAACGTCAGGGCAGCCAGTGAGGGGGCTGCTGCGATGGTCAGGGTGAGGGTGATGAAAACATGATAAATGGATTCTAAGATGCTGGAGAATGATATTCAATGTGCTATCCTTTCCAGGAATTTTTGTGTTTTAACAGGGGACACTATCTTAACCTAAAGGAATGTAACTTTAAGGATGGCAAATCCTTGGGTTCTGACAAGCCATCAGGAGAAAGGTTTTGGGTGTGTGTGTGTGAGAGGGGGTATAACATGGTTTTTTGGGGTCCTTTAAGTAGATCCCATGTGAGGGAGGGTCACTACATGGTTTTCTATGAGGTTCTTGTTTGTGGTCAACATGAATCTTCATCCACGTTGTATTGCAGGTGTGACAAAAATAGTTACAGCTGAAACTGTATAAAAAGATGTAATTCAACCTGATTTGAAAAAAGTTCTTTCCCCACCCACATCCAAGGCCCAGACTAAACTCGAGCCAAGGGTCCAGAGATATTCACTTTCCACAGCTGGTCAGTGTAGTAGCATGATGGGTGGAAACCTGGGCCAGGACCAGTCAGAGACAGGAGGTTCTTCTGCCAAATCAGTCCTGTTGCTGAAACTGCTATAGGGTTGCCATCTCAGAAGCCATAGGACCAGAAGAGAGAGGCTGGAGTGGGAGCTCTGGATGGGCAGGGGGTGTCTGGACCCCGGGAAAAGCCCTATACTGTCCTCAGGTCTGAACTAGGACTCTGGCTAAAGTGGTTTCTCCAACCCTGAAAACAGTTACCATCCCAGCCACCACTGGAGTGAACAGAGAAGGATGTTGGTACCCACGGTGCCAGAGCTGCTGAGAACCAGATGCAGAGTGGTTCTTGTCACATTTAAAGATGATGTTAGTCCATCTCCACCCCCTGGGTTGGTTGGGTTCTTGCTGTGGTAGCAGGAAGGAGTTTCCCTGAGCCATCCGCACTCTCACCTGTCTTCCTTGTTGTCTACACACAGGCATTATTAAGACAGCTGGCTCAAGCTCAGGTAGGGGGTGGGTATGTCTATAGCTCAAGGCTATTACCTGCCTGAGCCACCCAATGTTCCCACACTGGGCCTCGGAGGAGAGTGTATGACACCTACTTGGCACAGTTTCTCCAGCTTCCTCCCCAGACTGGCCTGGAGCCTCTTTTCCTCATTCTCACATGCTTGTCTCAAGACACACACGTGAATAGGATAGGTCCTCCAAGAGTCAACACAGCTCCAAGAAGAAGGAAGTTCAGAGTTCCCTGGGGCCTAATTTCATCGAAGGTTGGCTGAGCTCTGCTATCAGCCTCATGGATGCCCCACCACAGTCTAGTCACTGCCAGGACCCAATTGAACTGCTAGCCCAAGTGGTGATCTGCAAGCCATTTATCTTCTTCCTGTAGCAGTCTTGACTTTGGCCTTACCTCACCTTTGCAAGAATGGGTCAATTAGATAAGCAGCTGTGACATGAGATGGATGCTCTGGGTAGGAAAAGGGAGGGTTGGGCCTGTCAGCTTCTCAGTCTCTGTAACTTGTATGACATCCTAACTGAGACCAGGATGCCCCTCAGCAGTCCAACTAGCAGAAGTGGTGGTGGCTGACACCTGGATTTTTAGATGGTGAGAACTTTGTGTGAGGGATGTAGAAGCCACCCAGAATCCTCTGCATGATTGCTTACGTGGGAGAGAAGATAGTAGGCAGAAGATGGGTCCTGAAATTTATAGCATGTACTCTGAAAGCAAAAGGTGGCAACATTCCCCTCCTTAAATGTTTGAGAGAATATTTTAGCTTGGCTGATGGCTTGAGAACTTCCATGAAGATTCTGGAGTGTTCTGGAATACTGATAGTCATTTGGACTCCAGAATGTAGCTTCTATTATAAAACAGAAAATATTCAACTTTCTAAAATGTGCTACTCCTCATCTCTCCCCCTATAAACACACTCAACATCCTCACTCCCTTTAAATGCCTCTTCTCAACCCATTATGGCCTGGGACTAGAGGCAGGCTTAGACAATATGTGTGAGGAAACCAGAGCCTGTGGTGGGCCTGACACCCCAACCCCATTCAGGGTAAGATTCTTCCCTTGGCCTTGCTCAAGTGAGACTTAGAGTCTTTTAGCCAGAGGCCCCTGAGAAAACCCCTGAGTCTAAAGTTTTCAACCTTAAGTATCCTTGACCTCTATTGATAAGTGTGACAAGTTCATGCTGATCAAATCCTGACTCCTGCTATGGAGATGCCTGGGCCTTCTTTTTCCCTTCCTACTGGCCAATGTTTAGTTGAGCTTTATGTCTTGTGGTATGCATTATGAAAATAATTTGAAAATCAATTTCTGAATTGAAAGTGAAATTACAGTAATACATACTGTATTATTAATACTGTTTGTATTAAGGTTCACAGGCATGGAGGGAGGGGTTTGCTCTTGATCCTGAAGGTAGTGGAGAATCCTTTACGTAGCTCAGAACAAAGGCCAAGTTCAGGGCTCCATGATTTACACATGGTAATCCTCTCATTCACTCTATTGAGATATATATTGACAGTGCCATTCTACAGATAAGAGAATTGAGGCTTGGGGAGGTTAAATGACTTACTCTAGGTGCCATCATTCAGAAGAGCAAAGGCAGGATTAGAAGCAATGCCTATTTGGCTTTAAAATCCACGTGTTTTCCAAGATTGAAAAGGGCCTGGGAGCTGGCACACCCCATATGGCACCTCTGGGTCTCTGCCTCACCCTTACCAGGCTAGTACAAGATCCCTCAGTCCCTTTTAATATGCAGCAGTTGGTTCAGGTTTTCTCAATAGAGCATCTCCCTTTTTAAAAATTGAGATATAATGGCATCATATTATGTTACTTTCAGGTATAAACGCAATGATTCCATATATATATATCAAATGATCACCACAATAAGTGTAGAGCTAATTTTCATCACCACATATAGTTGCAATGTTTTCCTTATGATGAGAACTTTCAAGATCTACTTTCTTAGCTACTTACAAATATGCAGTACAGTATTGTTAGTCACCATGCTGTGAATTACACCTGCAGGACTTATTTACCTTATAAGTGGAAGTTTACCTTGTAAGTGGAACCTTTTGATTCCCTTCACCCAATCTGTTCTCTGTATATATGAGATCATTTTGTTGTTGCTTGTTTTCAGATTCCACATATACTGAGATCATATAGCATTTGTCTTTTTCCGTTATTTTGCTTAGCATAATGCCCTAAGACCCACCCATGTTGTCACAAATGGCAAGATTTTATTCCTTTTTTAAAGCTAAATAATATTCCATTATACATTTATTCATTAATGGACACTTAGGTGGCTTCTATATATTAGTTATTATAAATATTCTTGTTATAAATGTGGAGTGCACATCTCTTTAGGGTTCTTGTTTCTTCAGATGAATACCCACAAGTGGAATTCATTGTATGGTAGTTCTATTTTTAATTTTTGAAGAACTCCCTTCTGTTTTCATAGTGGCTGCTCCCACTAACATGAAGGAGGGTTGTCAGTAGGGCATCTCCTTCTATTTCAGATTGGGCCTGTCAAAATCCTACCATCTATTTGACTGAGCTCATGTGGCCCCTTTACCTGGGACCCTCTCCAAACCACCTCTGTCCTTTCTGAAAATGCTGTATCTATTCTCATTACCTCCTACTGTTGTCCACTGAGGCTGTGTCTAAGGCCCCTCTAACTATGTGGACTTGGTTTGGACAATTTCCAACTTAGAAGCTCATCCTCTAGGCCTCTCCTCCCCTGGGAAGTGGGCAAGGGTGGGACTTGGAAGACAAGATGAAGAAAGGGGAGGCATGTAGGAAGGAGAACAATCCCCCTTTCCCCCTCTCCCTGCCCCCGTCACCCGGAGTGGGTCCAGATTTGGCCAAGAAGTGGTTTTAGGCATTGGGATGGGGGAAGCAACTCTGAGATTGAAGAGAAGGAAATCCCAAGTGCAAAAAAGGGTCACTGGATGGGAGTTGAGATGATGGTAAAAAGTGCATCAGTGGTAAAAGACTGGATAAGGTATAATTTCTGCTAGTGGGTGAGGAAGCAGGCCATATGCACAAGAGGGCAGCTGCTTGGACAGTTGCATGATGACCACACTTTCTTCCTAGTGGGATGGCAGGTGGGCCTGGACCTCAGAAAGAGTCCCATAAAACTGCTGGCATTTGGCCTGCCCTTTTAAAATCTTATTTCATGTCTGAGAGCAGGCCAGAGGAACATAAAAATAGTCTGGTAAGTAAGATTTTTAATAACTTCCCTCCCCATCAGCTGCTATGCTCACTTGCTGTGTCATCTCACCTCTTGCTCACCAGACATGGATCATGTGAGAGGGACATGCTTCCAGATAATGGAGCGAGAGATGCAGTGGTGACTAAGATCCAATTGCTCCCCTTACTCAGGAAGCTCCCGAGCTACCTGTGTGGTATCTTAGGGTTTCTGAGCCATAGTTTGTTTTCCTATAAAATAAAGAAATGTGTATCTATACCAAGATATTTGGAAAGTGTCTAGCTCTTGGTGGGCATAGGAACAAGGTTGATTACCATGTCCTTTGCTCAAGGTATAGGGCCATTGCTCAAGGTACTTTGGATACAGGTATTTCTCTGGAGCCCCTCTCTTCTTCCTCCTGACTCTACCTGATATCAATCAGCTATTTTGGATTGTTCTGTATTTTATCAATGTTTAAGTGCTTGGTCTTAAGTATTCAAAATAACCACAAGTATCATTATCCCCATTTTGGAGAGGAGGAAACCAAGGCACAGATAAATCAAGCAATTTTCCCAAGGTTGCAGAGCTCATGAGTGAAGAGGTGGGATTTAAATCAGGAATTTTACATTCAAAGACTGAGTCAGGCTGCTCCATTTAGAAGCAGGATGGAGTGAGGAAGCAGCTGAACACACATAGACTCTTCAGTAGTATTTGGAGGACCAATGTTTAATTTTGAGGAACTAAGCCAAAAGGTCAAAACTAGGATATAGGTTCAGGATATACATCGAAAGAAACTACACACATTTAGCTTAAATAGCTTTACTTTGTTCCATCAACAAGCTAAGCAGCAACTATGGGCAAGCAAGAGGGGTTGAGGGGCCCTGGTATCTTGTCTGGGACCAGCAGTTTCCTCTTACAGCCTCCACCATTGCTCATTCTCAGCTAGCATAACTGCTGGCTGTTGAGTTCCTCCCTCAGAATTCTCTCTCCTGACCTACACAAGGGTCAGGGGTCACTGAATGGCCAGTGTGTGGTAGTCTGCTGCTAGTCCACTGTGCTCCAGAGAGATCCAGGGAGGCTGGGCTGGGCACGATGAAATGAAATGCTCATGTAAAACGTACTTGATGGTTATGAGTCAAGCAAAGGCAGACCATCGTTACTGAGGGATTGGGCATTCTCTCTATTGAAAATGAATGACCTGAAGATTAGATATGGGAGATGTAGTGGAGATGTGTACCATGTGGTGTGGAGAAAAAGGTATGGATTAAAGATAGGCAAATTCAAATGTTCTGTCTTTTCCTAGGGCTGTGACCTTAGGCCATTTACTTAGCCACGCCTAAGCCTCAGTTTTCCTAATGATAACATAGGGATTGTCAAGTACCAGGCACAGTGTATAGAAAATGCCCATTCTGGTAGCTTCCTGATACACAATAGACCTCAAGAGGCTGGAATCTATTGTTATTGTTATTTTATCAAAAAGGAGGAGAGACAAGCATCCTCACCATCATCACCATCACCACCCTTATTACCACCATCACCTTCATGGTTACCACCAGCTTCATCACCAGCACCTTTATCATCATCATCATCATCATCATCATCATCATTTTCATGCTCACTAACACTATTTAGTGAGTTCTCATATAGCTTGGATGCTACTCTAAATTCTTTTCATGCATTAACTCATTTAATTCTCACCTGTAGGGATATGAGAAAAGAGATGCATAACGAGGTTAAGTAATCTGTCCAAGGTCACACATCTTGCCCATGGCATCTGGTAAGTAAGGCGATGGCTCCTGCCCGTATGTGGCTGTGCAAGCAACCTAAGTATAGGCTCATCCTACACATACCCCAGGATGTAACAAGAGGACAAGACCAGTAGCTTTTCAGCTACTCAGTGACTGACAGAATGTATGTGAAAGAATTCTAACCCACCAAGCAATATTCAAATAGGAGTCATTACATTAATGGCTTGGATGAAATATACTATGGACAAACACCCTGGACTTCAGAAATTTTCCAACATCTGCAAAAGGTCAGCCCAGCCCTTTCCTTCTCCCCGATTGCTGAACAATGAAGAACAAAGGAACCCTACTGATTTCCAATTCACTCCTTGTAACCCATCATTCAATGCCCTCAGGCAGGCCAGTCATCTTGTCCCAACAAGCAGAGATGAGATGCAGCAAACTTACCACCCTTTGGCACTTGTACTATTGGAAATAAACACACAGAGGAAATCTCTCGTTAAAATGCATGCAATGTTCCTTTAAAATACACAGCCACTTTCTAAGACAGCCATTTCACTTGGCAGTTGGGCGCTCAAGGCTCCAAATTAAACAAGAGTGTTAGTGAATTGAGCCAATTCATCTGCTTCGTCCCAATGCAAATGTATACACTAGTGTGGCCATGGGTGTCTGTGTGCAGCCAGAGTGTTTACATGGTGAGAATCGAGCCTGGACAGTTAGGATTTGATCTCTCCTTCCCACTTTGCCTCTGGTGTTCCACAGATTCTTTCCTGTCCAGAGGTGGATATTCTCTGTATGAGGTGAGCTCATAGCCTGGCCCTGGCCCTCAGCCCAGGAAACAATGTACCTTTTGTGTTGTCCTTTTCCTTTGCTATTTTGGGCCACAGCAACAGGTGTGGACACCAGACCCCCATGAACTGGAGGAAAAACAAGCTTAAATGCTCCTTTGAACAGAGCATAGGACTAGCCTTTAGAAAGTGCCATCTGTATATGGAAAGTGAAACTTTCAGTACGTGAGCGACATGTTGTAGAGAATCATTACACTTTCATCCCCTTCTTATCTTATTGCATCCCCATTTTACAGATGAGAAAGGTGAGGCACAGAGAGTTTAAAACACTTTCCTATCAAGGCTCAAGTTACAGCGGCAGATCTAGGATTCACTCTTAGGAACCCTGACTGCAAGGGTCCATGTTCAGAATAGCTCTCCATTGCTTTACTGTCTGAGAGGGCACAGGACTTCAGCTTTTGAGGTGTTTGCTCTCAGAGTGACTTTTCATATAGTAGGTGTGAACTTGACCAAGTTACTTCATGTGACTGGGTCTCAGTTTCCTCCTCTGTGAACTATCTGTGTGGCATCCTGTTGGGTTGTCATGAGGAAGATACTATATAGAATACAGAAGTGGAAATTATGAGTTAGAAGTTATGCATACTTGTAGTATGTTTTTTAAATTTATAATGTGTTTACTCATGCTGCTTGATCTTCATGCCAACTCTTTGATCTAAGTTTTATCAATCCCAATTCAAACATGAGAAAATTGATATTCAAAGAGTGACTTTACCAAGGTCTTCTGAACAAATTGAAAAAATCTTCTATGTGACCTTTTTATACTAAGAGTTCACAGGTTGGGTGGGATAGGGCAGTGGTTGGCAAACTCATTAGTCAACAGAGCCAAATATCAACAGTACAATGATTAACATTTCTTTTGAGAGCCAATTTTTTTTTTAACTTAAACTTCGAATAGACTCACCTAGGCCATGGTATTTTATGGAAGAGCCACACTAAAAGGGCCAAAGAACTGCATGTGGCTTGCGAGCTGCAGTTTACCGACCATGGGGATAGGGCACAAACAATGTCATGGTCTTATTTTGTTTTAACTTTAAGTCTCCCTGATCATGTAGCACAGTGACTTGAACATGGAAATGATTTAGTTAGTTTGTTCTTGACTGAATGAATTATGACTGAATAGAGAAGAAGTTTGATTAACCAGAAACTTGGGGAAATGAAAGTTCTCACTAAGTTTCAGATGGATCTACAATCATTCTTGAACAAAGACACTGATAACATATCTAAAAGGTTCCAGTTCACCCTCTTTGTCATGGAAAAAAAATGTTACACACATAAGTGAATCTTCATAGATTGGCTAAGGATCTTACAACAACTTCTAGCCATGCAGTTATGGAACTTCTAGAATTAGAATGCATCTCAGAAATCACTTGTTCCAACTTTTTGCTCAATAGATAGAACCTCAGCTGGTAGCTGAAGATACAGACCAACTATTCCTTCTCCATCACTATTCAGAGTTGAAATCAGATCATTTGGATTTAATTATCAAACTATTTATAAGAAAACAACCTTGAGCAAGTTCTTTTACTATATGCCTTAGTTTTCTGACTTGTAAAAACAAACTTTGTAATCTTGCCATTTTTTACTTAACTATTCACCTTGGAGTCTGTTCCATATCAATATATAGAAAGCTGCATAATTATTTAACACACACACACACACACTTAATTATTTAATTGGTTCCCACCAATAGAGTTTATGTACTATTTTTTGTTATTGCAAACATTCATATGATAAATCTCCTTGAACAGAAAACAATAGTACCTACTTTATAGGTTGTTGTGACAAATAAATTAATTCATATAAAACACTTAAAATATTGCCTGGCATATAGCAAGCAATTTATAAATGCTAGCTATTATTATTTTCATTTTGGTAACTAAATAATTGGAATTATTGGAAGATGAAATATTGGAATAACTGGAAGAGGAAATAAAATAAGAAGACATGCAGCCTATGAAGAAAATGTATCAGCTATGTATCAGTTTAGCAATGAGCAGGGTAGAAGGTTATTTACACCTTACAGTCAACAAGTTTGGAGCCAGTCAGGCCAGGGCTACAGTGGCACTCATGATATTGGGGATCAGGCATCTTTAATCTGCATCCTCCATCACAATGACCTCTCAAAGTTATCTTATGGTCCCCATTTGCTGCTGGAGCTCCAATCATTAAGCCACATTCTAGCCAATAGGAAGGAAAATGGCAAGGAAGAGGGCAGGAACAAAGGAGACAACTTTGCTTTTAAAATCATCCCTAGCAAGTAACACATACCACGTTAACTCCATTGGCCAGGACTGAGTTCACATGGTCACATAACTGTAAGGAAGGCTGGGAAATATAGTTTTTAATCTGATAGCCAGGTGCCCTATAACAATCATGGATCTAAGAACTGTGGAGGAAGAAGAGAATAGGTATTGGGGGACAATCAGTAATCATTGCTACAGGGAGTTTGTGGAACTTGGGGAAAGTCAATCCTGCAGCTTTTGTTTTGGTAACAGGGTGTCTTTTGGTCCAAGCTAAAAGTTTATGGACTCATGCCTCAAGGATTTTCACCAAAATGACCTCCTTTTCATCAAAATGTTGCTTTTCTGAATCATGTCTAGCAGGCTAGTGCAACAGGGTAGAGACTCCCCGTCCCCATGGTGGGGATGTGTGCTTCGGTTGTTTAGTCCTTGAATAACTTTGCAGTAACCTGAGACGTGTCTATGAAGAGCTGCATATCATGGTGTGGCTTATGAAATCAGCTTGCCTGACTTACACTGTCAGAGATCCACTTGGCTCAATACTGAGCCCAGGTCAGACCTTGGAAGTTTGAGCTACACACCTGGGATTTTGTTCCATTCCTGATAGGGTTTCTCTAAGGTTCTTCTTTTAAACCAGGCAGTACAGACCTTCTGGTTACTCGAAATACCTAGTAAACCCCATTTGCATTGATTGTGATTTGCATTAAAAATCCTCCTCTTATTCTGGACCCAATCTTTTTATTCCAGGAAGTGATCACTATCTAAAGTAGTCCCACCTGTGGCAGGAATTCATCAGGATGCACACTAATTCCTTTCTGGGGATCAAAGCAATCTGGAAAGCAGTTTTTCTCCCTATATGGACATCATCTCTCTATTTTTCCTCTCTCTGTCTCTCTTTCCCTCATTCCTTTTGTTTGGACATGTCATGTAACATGGGCAGGGGTACTGGCTGCCCTGTGACCCAATTTTTGCAGGCAGAGACCTCTGAAGGGACAGGGTGTAATCTGGAATGAGAGATGGCACAAGTCACACACAGGGCAGGAGAGAAAGGGGCTACTGCCATCATAGCCTCCAGGAAGAGACCTTTTGCTTTTCTGAGGAGCTGAGCACCTTTGTGTGAGGATATCTCCTATCTGTGGCCAAATTGTGGGCTAGGTGGGGTTGGCTTTCACTTCCTCCAGCTCCACTTCATAAACCTCCTGTTCACCCTCCTCAGCCCCCAAAACTCAGGGCTCTGGTTACTTCTTACTCTGCCTATCCTCATCCCTCTCAAGTCTCTACCAGTTTCCCATTCTCCTAAACGTTTCTTAACTGTTCCATTATTCAGTTCTCCAAAGCCACTTGACACTTTTAGGGGAGTGAATTATTGATAGATAAACGAGTACTAAACATGTTGACTGACTTATCAAAGTTGGAGCAACCATGTGATTTTGGGGTAGTAAGACAAATGTTAGCAATTAAAAAAAAAAACACACACACACAACCATTAATGTTTGCATCAAGAGTTTGGTGGTTAACCCACCAATATCATACAGATAGTAAATTATAAAGGTGGGTTCAAACCCAGATTCTCTATTGATTGCTGTTCCTGGCCCAAGGGGAATTTCAGAAAGGGCAGCAAGATGTCGTTTGGGGGAAAATGGGTCTTTTGGGGAGGCCTTGCCTCTCCCTTACAGACAGGGAGTGGGCTTCTAGGAGAAGTGAAATACATGGAAATTTGGGTTCACGGTTTAACTTGAATGTAGCTGGGAGGAAAGTTAACCAGGAATCAGGACTCCAGAAGTGAGTCAGGGGCAGGCTTTTGTTAGGAGAAATTGGAATGAGTCTGAGGCAACCTTTCCACCTCTTTTTTCTCCTCTACTCAACCTGAAAGTACGTCAAATGATGTGGTTTCGGCTCCATTTAGCTTCTTTCAACCTGAAAGTTAAAATTTCTCTCCCAAGGAGGGAAACCTGCAAGAACTGAAACTGAAGTATGTAGACCCAAAGCCCTGGGAACAGAAACTGTCTGATTTCACACAGCTCCAGGTCACTTTTCTCCTCTCCCATCCAACCCCACATCCCACACTATATTCATTCAGGGAACAAATCAGATTTAGATGTTTTTCCAATTGCCAGGCTCAGAAAGCCATCTACACACATGTCTGCAGTGGGGGGGAGGGAGAGGAGGCTGGAGGCAATAATTAATGCTTGGTTTATCTACCACCCTATTTGACATGGTGGGCTAATCCAAAGGATTATTCCATTGAGAGTAGAAAGCTCTCCACATAGAGATACCTCAGCTATGGGAAGGTTTTCAAGGAAAGCAAAAAAAAATACCTGTTTTTCTTCCTGCCCTCTCTCAATATTCTCTTCCCTCCCATGAAAAGACTAAAATGTCAGATTTATCCAAAGATGGCTACTCAGAAGGCCAGAGTCTTATGCAACTAAAGGAAGTGGCTGAGACAAGTAAGGCTCACCTAACATTGGGAAAACCAGTGGGTGGCTGTGGAATATGACTTGGAAGTTCCTATTCAGGGGTTGCCTCCAGAAAGTCTCTCCCATCGCTCCCAATGACTACCACTGGAGGCACAGTGGTGGTCATGGACTCCAGGCAGCAGCTGAATGTAGAAGGCCTGATGACCACATGCGCACTTTCTGTCTCCACTGGGCTACTGGGATAGAAAACAATAAACTTTACAGCATAGAAAAGTATGACAAGTAGTAATTCCTTTGTCCTTTGGATGAGGGTTTTAACACTGGGATTTACTTGAGTCCTCTGTCCTGAGTGAGGAAGGGAACCAAATGGAGTAAAAATGAACATGTACTTGTGTCTGTTTTCTAAAGATGCTTTTGTGGATGCCATCTCATCTCCTCTTCTCGGTACCTGTTTGCCAGTGGCTGTTCTGAAACTCAGAAACAGGCCCAAAGCCAATTATCTAAGAAATGGTTGAGCTGGAATTCCAACTGCCATCTCTCTGACTCCTTCCATAATGTCAATGCTTTCTTTCCAAAGAAAGAGATTTTTGAGATCACTTAGGAAAACCTGCCCATTTCACTGAAGAGCATGCCGAGGCCAGAAAGGTAAACAACTTACCTAAGACTAGACAGCTAGTTGGTGTTGGAACAGTGGAGACCATGTTTTTTGATTCCTAGACCAGGATTCTTTTATTATACCACACAATTGCATCAAGGAGAACATAATCCCCTTTGCAAAAGCCAATTAAACATGTCAGACTATGAATATGGGGTGGACAGGAGAATGATTTACATTTCAGACATTATCAGGGGATTACTATATGTAAGCCTTCTTGCCACAAGTTTCCGTTCTTACGAGCAGACTCTTTCTTACTGTGGCAGAGTGAACCTAGCATATGAATGCAGTGATACTTTGTGAATAGATTCTGTGTAGGAATAGATTAAAAATAGCCTGGTCCAGGTGGTTCTAATGTGTAGCCAGAGATGAGAACCACTATTAAAACTCAAGAGTCCTGTGTAGTCAGTGGTTAACTCACAAAGGTCATCTAGCAACTCAGCTAGCTCTTCTGTCCGATTTCTAACCCTAACAGTTGAGACCAAGGGGCTTCACCAGAATGAATATAAGCAGCCAGATAGTGTGAGGTATCTCAGAGACCCCCATTAAGATCCTGCTCCCATCAGGCCTGGAAGCCCCCCTGTGGACAGAAGAATGACTTACATTTCAGACATTGTTAGGGGATCACTATACCAATATACGTACTACTAGTATAAGCCTTCTTGCTACAAGTTTTTATTCTTATGAGCAGACTATTTCTTTTTATTCCTTTATTGATTAAGTTATTACAAATGTGTCCTTAGTCCTCATTGTCTCTCCATCCCCCCAATCCTATACTCACCCTCACCCCATGTAGCAGACTGTTTCTTACTCTGGCAGAGTGAACCTATCATTTGAATGCAGTGATGCTTTGTGAATAGATTCTGTATCGTACTAGAATAGGGCAGGACTCTGAGTTTTAACGGTCATTTTCATCTGTGGCTACACATTAGAAGCACACAGAAGGGTGTTGGGTTTGATTCTGGTGAAAGGCATGTACCTGGGTTGCAAGTTCAATCTTCTGCCCTGGTCAGGGTGCATGTGGGAGGCAACCAATCAATGTCTCTTTCACATTCACATCAACGTTTCTCTCTCACCCTCCTTTCTCTCCTCATTTCCACTCTCTCTGAAAATCAGTAGAAAAAAATATCCTCCGGTGAGAATTAAAACAAACTACCTAAAAAAAATTCAGAGCCCTTTTATTAAACTATTTGCCTTTAACCTTACTTTAAACAAAATAAAAGTGTTTTTAAATGAATCTTATCATTATTTAGGGTGTGAATGAAGATCCTGGCTTTGCCAGGTGCTGTCTGCAGAATTTCAGTAGACCAGCTAAATGGCAGAGGGGTAGAAATTGCTCCCTGACTTGAATCCATGTTATATTTAATTCAGGAGTAATTCAGAGTACATTACAGTGAGAAGGAATTCTACTATACTCACCCTTCTGACCCTGAGATTCTAAGATTTAACGTGTGTGTGTGTACTCACATACCCACACATACTTATACATAAAATGGAAATAATCTGCATACTACCCAATAAAATGATAATAGCTTTTTATTTTTTCAGAGTCCATAATTTTGAAGAAATGTGACATTATTTCTGGGGGAAGCTTCCTTGCCTCTTGCCCTGCCCAGGTGAAAATCCGCTCGGAACAATATGTCTTCTGTGAGCACTCGCCACAGAAGTCTGTGGAAATAAATCTCCCTTCTCACCACTGGAGCTGAGGTCACCCCGAGCGGACACAGAGGCTGTGGAAGGGCTGATGCTCAGAGGAAGAGGGAAAAGGGTCGTGATAACAAAATAGGTTGGGGGCAGGGGAGAGGAGAACAGGCCTAGAATTTCTGTTTGGCAATTGTTTTGTGGCACCAGGAGGGTGTGAGTTAAGGCAAACAAACAAACATATAGAGCATCCCCTTAATAAATCCTGTCTCTCCCCTTTTATGCCCCTTTAGTGGGGAATTATAACAGTGTGAAAGGGTTGTGGGGTTCCATGTGTCTTTTTTTAAAACATATTTTTATTGAATTCAGAGAGGAAGGAAGAGGGAGCGAGAGATAGAAACATCAATGATGAGAGAGAAAATTGATTGGCTGCCTCCTGCTCACCCCACACTGCGGATCAAGCCCACAGCATGGCATATGCCCTGACTGGAATCAAGCCATGACCTCGTGGTTCATAGGTCGATGCTCAACTACTGAGCCACGCCACGGGGCAGGGACTCCACATGTCTTAACCCTCTGCTGCATGGGTGATAGAAAACCCACAGGCCAGCTGGAGCCAGCATAGCCAGTGGATCCAACCCCTTGAGCGGTCACAGGGGGGCTTCCAGACCTGGTGAGCTGCCATGGGAGCAGGATCTTAATGGGGGTCTCTGAGATACCTTACACCATCTGGCTGCTCATATTCATTCTGGTGGAGTCCCTTGGTCTCAACTTGTTAGGACTAGAAATCAGACAGAAGTGCTAGCTAGGTTGCTAGATACCCTTTGTGAATTAAGACAAGATTGTAAGTAACATTGCTTTTATTTAATTAATTTTAAAGTAATCTTCTCCATGGAGACTGCCCTTATCACCTTATTAAAATGTGCCCAGTCCCCCTTCCAGGCTTCCGATTCCCTTTCCTCCCAGTATGTGTCACTTTCACATACACAGAATCAAGAGCAGGATCTTAAATGTGGGGCTCTGACTCCACACCCTCCCCGCTTCACCAGAGAAGGTGCATGCAACCAGGATCTTTGCTTTGTTCACAGATGTCCCCGAGCCTCTGGTACAGAGGGTGTATAGTAAGTGCTCAGTTAATATTTTGGGGCCAGAATGAATCAAAGCCCTCACTGTGTGACAGGCACTGTGCTAAATGCATTCCTGGTAACTCCATGAAATCCTGAAAACCCAAAGCTTAACAAATTTTATTGATCGCCCGGAAGCTGTTTGAGCAGCTTGCTGGATTAATCCCCCAAACGTCAAAGCAAAGACGCATTAGGAAGATGGTGATCCCCTTGCTCCCATGCCTGCCCCCTCTGTGGTGAAGGCCTGGGCTTCCAGAAACTTCTGTGAAGGAGAAGTCTTGTAGGCTGCAGTTCTTGAGGCACTTTCTGGCCTTGCTGTGGTTTCCTACAACCTGCCCTTCCAAACAGAGGCATTTGCTAATTTCCTGAAGAAAGCTCCAGGAAGTCTTGTCCTCTGGTAAAGGCTGTTCACAGTAGGTGAGAAAAAGGAAAGTTTTCAGACCACCACACACTTGGAGGTTTCGTTTTCAGTGTTGTGTGGAGCTGACAAATAAACCTATCTGACTTGGCCCTCCTTCCCCTCCCACCCTGCCCTGGCCTCTCCTCTCTTCCAGTTCATGTGCATGTTGTGGTTAACTTTCTGTCCTCCCCTGTTGTTGTTGTTGTAGTGCATATAAATGTGCTGCTTCTGCAGCCCAGAGGAGCACGGCTGAGTTACAGTGACAAGCTACACGCAGAAGGAAAGAGCCACAGTGCTTGTTTGGTCTGGTCCCAGATCTACACCCACACATCTGGACAAGAGATCATGTGACAGCTTGAAAAAGCGAGAAACTTATCCTGGATGCCATAAAGAATGGTTCTGTTAAATTAAAAAGGCTTTAAATACTGGCTCAGCTGGTTTGTGCTCTGTATTTCTCTCTCTCTTTCTCTTTTTCATTGATCTGGAATGTGTTGGAAGATTTGTGATTGCTGAAGACTTAATTTAATATTGCAAACCCATCATCTTGTGAATTTGTTTGCAAGTTTTTGTGAGACTCAGCCAGCCCTTCTCCATTTTCATAACTTTGGGCATGGTTTGTCGATTTTGGGATCAGGACTTGGTAAAAAACACATACAACACTCTAGAATTGAGAGAGAGAGAGAGAGAGAGAGAGAGAGAGAGAGAGAGAGAGAGAAACAACTCTCTCTGTGCCCACTTTCTAAACCCCTGATCAAAACCCATTTCCTTTTACAATCTTTAAGAAAAATCCTGTAGGCTAGTAAGTTTTAAAATACTATTAATAAGGAGAAATGTCATTGTTTTCTTTGAATAGAATCCAAAACAAATTGGAAATAAAAAACTTATTGAGATGAACGGATGTTAAACACCAAAGTATAGTTAAGACTCTACTCCTGACACTCAGAAAAAAAAAAAAAAAAAAATATATATATATATATATATATATTCTTTTTTTTATGCAAATAAAACATTTTTGTGTTGTCCACTGGACATATCTTTCTCCCTGATTTACCAAGGTTGCAGAAACCAGGATTAAACAAAGCACCCGTTTCCAAAACCCCAAATCTGTTTCCTCAAACTATCAAAGAGAGAATGACCTTGGAAGCGAGCATGTGATAGAAAGACAAGATGGGAAAATTGTTCCTTGTTTTTTTTTTTTTTTTTTTTTTTTTAAGAACAAACAGCCAACTAGGCAGCATGCTCTCTCTCTTGGCATTTTATTGTCTGCTGACAATGGTTCATCTTTTAGTTTAGGGAACAATAATTGAAACACTATTGGTAAAATACTATTAGCTTTGGGTTTTCTAAGCAATGTGACATTACCTTATTTTAGCAAATTAATTCAGTACTTCTCACCAAGAGACGGTCAGCTTCCTGTGGTCAAGGACCTATCGGTCCCCCTCATTGTTGAGTCCAAAACAAGGCAGTGTCTAGAACAAGGCCTCATGGGTGCTGCTGTCTAGTGTCCACCTAGGTGTCTGCTTGTCCCTTCAGATGTACTTGGGACCCTCCCCACCCAGTGCTATACCCGAGCTGATTTGTTTGAATCCTACCAATGGGCTCTGTGATGGCTGGACCAAGGGATGTCCAGAGAGCTGGTCAAACATTATTTCTGGAGGTATCTCCAAGAGTGTCCCTGGATGAGATTAGCATTTGAGTCAATAAACTGAGCAATCTAAGAGGGCATCATTCCATCTATTGGGGCCCATGTAGAACAGAAAGGCCAAGAAAGAGTGACTTCTCTCTCTCTGTGTTCTAAAGCATCAACATGGTCCTGCCATCAGACATCAGACCTCCTGGTCCTTGGGCCTTTGGATTCCAGGTTTACAGCATTGGCTACTGGGGTCTCAGGCCTTGTTTCTAGATAGTAATCATCGACCACCCTATCTTCCAAAATTATGTGAGACAATTCTAATAATCCCTCTCCTCTCCCCTCCCCTCTTCTCCTGTTCTCTCTCTCTCTCTCTCTCTCTCTCTCTCTCTCTCTCTCTCTCTCTCTTTCTCTCTCAAACACACACACACACACACACACACACACACACACACACACACACACA